>JABMDO010002729.1:0-28415 GCA_014851415.1 Cnaphalocrocis medinalis
ACTCTATTTTCCGCACTTAGACTCTCCTTCGGTGCATTGTACATGATGAGTTCGACTAAGTCAGCTTATAAATAAGTACTAAATTTTTAATGATAAGGTGTAACATTAACATAATGTGCTTGTCTGTATGAACATCATGGTAAATTTTAATCATAATGGCTATTTCAAAATGAAAGATTGTTAAATATGGTAGTTTTTGCTGTTATTCTCTTATGGAACTTAATAAATATTTATAATAGGTTATCTATACATATGTATAATAAAAAATGTAAAAAAGCTGTGTGTCTGTACATTGATGATATTTATCTCAAAATACTTAGGACGACTAAACAAACAGTAACAGAACATGAATCAATGATTTTTAAAATTTTTGTCTGTCTGTTGTCTGTTTGTCTGTTTTGTCTGTTTATCTGTTTGTCTGTTTGTCTGTTTGTTCGCGCTTAATCTCGGAAACTACTGAACCAATTTGAATGAAACTTTTTTTATTGTATAGCTGTAATATCAGGGCAACTTATAGGATATATTATATTTTGAAGACCAGGCTCCTTGATGTAAAACCACAACAGCCCAGCTAAACTATAAGAGGTAGGTCAATGGCACCTTAACAAAAATTGTTCAGATTGATGAGCAGTTTATAATGCCATGAAAAAAAATCAAAGATCATGGAACATCTGGTGTGGAACTCTAAGAGTCCAGCTACACTATAACAAATATGAAATGAAATGGAATGGAAAATTGTCAAATGTGATGAGCATTTTTGGATGAGATCCTATAAGGAAGGATATTCTGAACTTAAACCCCTAATGGAGCGAAAAGGGAGTTCCAAGTTTGTTCATGGGACTACGTGATTCCTTGGCCCAATCTACTCCCACTTTTGCATACACATTCTTTGACGGAATTGATGGATAAAATATAAGATTCAAACTTTAATAGAATACTCACATCCCCTAATGGAATAAAAAATAATTTGGAGGTTACTTTCATTAGAAGTTGATATAATTTTTTAAAAATATTAAATGGGTTTGCACTTGACCTCATCTCACCTGATGGAGAGTGACAATGAGGTCTAAGATGTAGTATGCTTTTCCAGAAGAAGCCTATTCACTCTCGATTTAAAGACACCCAAATTGTAGCTCTTTGGAAATACAGAAGCCGGCAAGTTGTTCTATTCCTTAGCAGTTCGTATAAAATATCAATGAGCGGCCTTAAAAATCTATTAACCTATAAACGAACATTTATAATAAGTATTTTTTTTTTATATCTATTTAAATAATTATCTATAAGTCAAGAGTCATAAAGTTCACGCAAACGAAGTTGCGGGCGGCCACTAGTTATAAATAACTTCACTTCTGAAATGATACTTGATCATTTCAGAAATGAAGCTAAAGTTCCCACTTTTTAACATGGAGTTTGACGTTACGCGTGAAGAGACAGACGCCGAGCGGCGCCGGCGCAAGTACCGGAACACGCGCAAGCCGAAGGCGGAGCCCGAGGGCGAAGCCCCCGCTGAGAAAGTGGAGAAGAAGGAGAAGGCTGCCCCCGACCATGTCATGATGGTGAAAGTGGAGAATATGATCCATGAGAAGTTTCAGCAGACTGAGGAGGTGAAGGCGTTGACCCAAGAAGTTATTAAGACGATCCGGGATATTATAAATTTAAATCCACTGTACAGGTAAGATTTGACTAATTGTATGCAAAGGATAGTACATAGGAAAATTGACATTATACATTTCAGAAGTTTTAGCACACCTTAATGATCATCAGACTTTTACAGTCCACTGCTACACATAGGCCTCCCCTTGTCAAATACTATACTCGTCTTGGTAGTGCTTCTGTGTGCTCCCAAATCACTGCAATCTCAGCTAAACTGAGTTATTTGTGTTTGAATTTAATAACTTATTAATTAGTCATTATTTTACACTCCAGTTGTTGGCAAAGCATGTTGAGACTAAAAGTTTGTACCAACCCATGTTAAGCCATGTAATGTAACACGTGTTTTATGTAAAGAAATATATTTTATCCTTTTATTTAATGAAAAGTCAGCCAGCCAATATGGTACTTTGCATTATATATTTGAAATAACTTGTTTTATAACAGGGAGTCGTTACACCACATGCTGGCGCAAGGACAGCGGGTGGTGGATAACCCGGTGTACTTGAGTGACTTGGGCGCCGCCCTCACCGGCTCTGACACAAACGAGCTTCAGGCCATACTTGAAGAAATGGATGTAAGTGTTTTGACTATGCAAAATATCTTTTTTATAGATAGTTTTGTGACTATGCCAAATTGAATCGTGAAAGACAGCTTTCATTAGTTATATTGCACTCCTTTCTTACAGGCTATTCTGCAATCGGACTTTAGGTGTGCCCTAGGAATCCTATCACCGCCTATCCAGCACCTTAACGTTTAACCAGCCTATGTATCATACGGGACCGTCAGATTTTGAACTTACGATAAGATTGAAAACCAGTTAAAAAAAAGATGTCTGGTTTTCTGTTTAAGATTTCCTTTTTACCTTGGTTACCTTGCTGAAGATTTCCTGGTATTTCGATAGTGCGCTAGAGTGTGACACGATTGGAGAGACATCGGCCCCAGGGCCAATGGCTTAACTTAATACAAGACCACCAACTTCCGGATTTTAGAATGATACCTCAGAATCCATACTAATATTATAAATGCGAAAGTAACTCTGTCTGTCTGTCTGTTACTCTTTCACGCCAAAACTACTGAACGGATTTAAATGAAATTTGGTTTACAGATGGTCTAGACCCTGAGAAAGGACATAGGCTACTTTTTATTGCGAAAAAGGAGTTGTAAGGGGTTAAAAGTGGGGTAAAAAGTTACTTTTCCACGCGGACGAAGTCGCGGGCGGCCGCTAGTACTTAATAGTACAAGTAAGTCCACTCTTAAAAATGGAATATAATCACACATTCATGACTTATTTCATCATTACAGATTCCCAAAAGACTGATGATGTCTCTTTCGTTGCTGAAGAAAGAGTATGAACTATCAAAGTTACAGCAGAAAATCGGCAAAGAAGTAGAAGAGAAAGTTAAGCAGCAGCACAGGAAATATATACTACATGAACAATTAAAGGTACGTATAATACGTACGTACGTATAATCTTGCAGGCCGCTCTTTAAACAACTTAACATACTCGCGCTACCATCTTTATATATATTCGAGATTTTATTGTTTGCGAAGAAACACCCGAATCTTTTCATAACAAAGCGAGAGGTCTGCAATTTCAACACAAGATACCCATACAGATTAAGAGTACACCCAAGAACTACAACCTGCTTTAGTGCAAATAGCTTTAGCATGTGTGTTAAATTGTTCAATTTGCTTCCAAATTGTGTCCAGAATATGACAATAAATACTTTTAAAAAAATTATATTCAAAATTTTAGCTCAGAATTGTTTCTATAGTGTTAATGAATTTATGCAATTTTGCCAAAATGGTTCTATTATGAAATTATATAGGGATTTAATTTTAAATGTTTAATGTGTGTGTGTTGTTATTTATTGTTTATTTTAATTTGAATTCAATTGACATTTTAAGCCATTTTCTCATAATTGACATAAATATTCCAAAAATCAATTGTAATGTTATGACTTCTGATATTTGCATTTAAATTTGACGACTCGTATTATACATTAACAAAATTTAATCAATTATTGTATCTTTTTTGCTTCAACCTTTTTTAAATGTATTATAAAAACTTTTTTTGCATGACGATATTATAATATTTGTATATCGATAGATCGATTAAACATGTGTGACCAATATTAAAAATAAGAACTAAAATGTATGTACCATGTTTACTGCAAATAAATAAATTATTATTATTATTATGTAACAAATGGGTTAAAAGTCGAAATAACTGAGCCAACAATGCTACTAACTATATGAATTTTTGTAAGTAATTTCTTGAGCTGTAGGCGTTTTCAATCTTTTACCGAATACTATTTATGCTTACCGAAAACCACCATTAAAAAGCAATGGTAGGTCGATGGATTAGAATCCGCCTTCCATAAGGAGGGTCATGGTTCGTATTTAACCTGCACCTCTGGATTTTTCAAATCTATATGCGTATTTCTACCATTGAGTCGGCAGTGAGGAAAAATATCGTGAGAAAACCTAATCGATTCTGAAACTCGTTACCATGAATCGGTTGATCTGGTTCCCCTGTTAAAGTGTAGCGAAGGTCAGATGGCAGTCGCTTCATTGTATAAGTAATTACCTACCAGACTCCCCAAATATTGAATCTTGGTTGGTTGATACTGGGAATTACTCGCTAGGATGAAAAAGAGTGTCGAGAAATTATTAAGTGCATTATTTACATAACTTCTAAATCTATTTTAGGTGATAAAAAAAGAGTTGGGACTAGAAAAAGACGACAAAGACGCCATTGGTGACAAGTTCAGAGAAAGGCTGTCGGACAAGACGGTGCCGCAAGCCGTGCAGACCGTCATCGATGAAGAGCTGAACAAACTCAACTTCCTTGAAAGCCACAGCTCTGAGTTCAAGTAAGTTCCAAGTGTACAGTCGAGTTCAAAAATATGTATACACTTTAGGACCTTGTCACAGTACATATGTATAAGAAAACGATTTCCACTTTCTTATAAATATATATTGTGACAAGGTCCTAAAGTGTATACATATTTTTGAACTCGACTGTACGTTAACTCTTCGATGTCACTGTCAATCTAGTGGCGATCTTCAGTGTCTGTAAGTGCATAGAAGCAGATACCTGAATGGTAACATGAACACTTCGATCTTCACAAAAATATTGAAGACTTAAGTTGTCATATTCATGTATATGTTCAATTTGTCAAATAATTCTTAACTTCTCAGTGTTCTTATCACATTCACCATCAATGATTTGTTGTAAGACAAAAAATAAATGAATATTGACGATTAAGACATTTGTGACTTGTTGAGTACTCAAAACAAATACTGTCATGACAGTCAATAACTCGATCAAAATTTTAACGTTAACCTCTCTTTGAACACCTGTAGGCCTAACATGCACACCGCGACAAAATTTTGTCGACCCTCGTTCGCAAGAGCGCAACTTTCTATCGCGCTCATCGCTCAGTGAGGTGAGCGAGACGCAACTTGCGCCGACAAAATAAGAGTGTCGACGAATTATTTCGTGGCGCGCATGTTAGCCCGGCTGGAGTGTAAGTATAGTGACGTTCTGACTGTAGAACGCTTGCTTGTCAATGAATTTTTCTGCCAAACCAGGTGGCTTATAATGAAGCAGTCCTGTAATGAACGAGAATATACCTGTCGCATTCAAACAAAAGCGCGCACAACGCGTGTGAAAGGGAGAAAAACTCTGAAACGGTCGTAACGCCCGCTTCAAATTAGGTCTTTTTTTATGATATAGGTAGCAGACGAGCAGGCGGATCACCTGATGGTAACCAATTGCCGCCACTCATGGACACTTGCAACACCAGTGGAGTTACAAGTGCGCTGCCAACCTTTTATCCCCTTCCCCCCGGGTGGGCCTCCGGCACCCTCACTCACTTGGCGAAACACAGCACTGGGGCTGCTTCACGCCGGTTTTCTTTAGGTTAGGTTTAGGTTGGGCCTTTAGGTTTGTCACATAACACATTAACTTTTTGTCTGTTTACCAGCGTAACCCGCTGCTACCTGGACTGGCTAACCTCCCTCCCGTGGGGCATCACGTCGGAGGAGAACCTCAAGCTGGAGGACGCTCAGGTGATCCTCGACGAGGACCACTACGGCATGGAGGACATCAAGAAGAGGATCCTGGAGTTCATCGCCGTGTCGCAGCTGAAGGGCACGACGCAGGGCAAGATACTGTGCTTCCATGGACCGCCTGGTGTGGGGAAGACTAGTATAGGTAAGCTTTTATTTTTTTATTGACTTTAGTACAAGATCATATTGATTTGCACACAACAAAGACAGGCCACTTGAAAAAATAAAATAAAAATAACGAAGACAAAAGTATAACAACAGAATGACAAAAAAAAAACATACAGACGAATTGAGAACCTCTTTCTTTTTTGTTTAATTCAGTTTTATTCGAATTTCAAACATCCCAGCGGAATCACGCGCCTCCGCTACGTAGGTACGCACTTTATATCGTCAATATTTTTTTACTCAATGACATTTCACCTACAATGGACATAGCGCGCCATACAATAACCAAGCGCGAAGATGGCACATGCTCCAAATTTCACCTTATTATGCTTCAAATGATCTGTTAATACACTGCTGTTTACCGACCTGCATGTGTAAACATCTTGACAGTTAAAGCAGTAATGTATAACTACGTGTCAATCGAAGCTGCATATGGTGATTTACGGAACAGTTCAGAGCAAGGAATACACGGAGTCGCAAAACTTATTATTTATTTAATTCTTTCTTAACTTGCAATGTATATCAGTTTTCTCTAATTAAAACTTAATTTTGCATCACATGGTTAGTTAAGTAATATTAGTCAAGTAATATAAATCCCATCAAAAACTATACTTGTCAAAAAAACCAAGTGTCGCAACTACCGTAAAAAGTGGTGAGATCCATGTTTTGCCAAGTCGGTTATTCATTTATTGACTTGGCAATCACACAATATATCTCAGAAGTAATGCATTAAATTAATTCGGATGTCATTCGGATTTGTCAAAAAACCAAGTCTCGCAAATGTTGGCAACATAACCTTTTTTCAACTATTCTATTTAGTCTGTGACGTAAAGTATTGAAATTACTCAGTGAATGTGATGTAATCTGTGGATGCGGGTCAATTTTAGCCTGTGGTGTCACGTCAAGGTGACACTTGGGAAAAAGAGGGAAAAACTGATGTATCTTAGAAATAACTTTTGTATTTGTTAATTATGAGGAATAACTGTGTCCATGTGAATTTTATACTGATTGATTATATGCAATGGTTGCCTTCATACATTAGTCGTTTGATTGTACTTAGAAGATAGATTCAGTTTACATCAGAAGTGATGATGGACGCCCTTTCGCCAGAAAAGTATAGAGATGAAAAATAATAGAACACACGGAAATAAGCGCAATGTGAGGATTTATTGTGCTTGCTCGCCATCGATAAACAGTAGAAGTTCGTTGGAAAGCAATGTCGGCAGGTGAATGCCTCCCGCTGTCCCTTCCGACACGGAAAAGAGTAAGGTATCACACTCGGATGAAACCGAACAGTAGGTAAAAATGTTACAGGATATGTTACGTGGTAATGTAAATCAGGTACCTATGATTTGAAATGCTGAGAAAAGTACTTAATACAAATGCAATGTGGTAAGTGACTGCAGCGATAATACCTAAGGTAATTGATTATTTTGTTCTTGTTATGACTGATATAAAGACCTCAATTAACTATGTATAGAAATATCATTGATAGAATTAAATACCCACTTACTGAATTCATGTTCGAATTGTCTGGAATAGGGGTCAATTAAATTTTCTTAATTAAGTGCAAAGTTTTTATCACAATGGTTGGTGTAAATTGTATGATAAAGATGCAAATGCCTTATTATACATTTGAAGGGTATCTAAATCGCAAGAATTTAATGGAAATAATTTACTATTTATTTGCCTTATATTATGAT
Organism: Cnaphalocrocis medinalis; assembly: GCA_014851415.1. Classification (NCBI taxonomy): domain Eukaryota; kingdom Metazoa; phylum Arthropoda; class Insecta; order Lepidoptera; family Crambidae; genus Cnaphalocrocis; species Cnaphalocrocis medinalis. Next base: position 7,599 of record JABMDO010002729.1, read on the forward strand.
GACATATTATTTATTTTTCTAAACATTATAGTGATTACAAATTTGTGAAGAGTATCCGATTAGGATTTTGCTAGTTAATATTGGTATAAATTGACATTCCAAATCAGCGGTGAATTACATAGGATTTGACATTCATAAACATTCTGTATGGATTTAAGACTGAATAAAGAATGTTTGCTGGATATAATTATTTAGGTTGAAATGGATTAGCCAACAACACTGGGAATTATTTTAAAACCAGTAAATTATTAGTACACATTATCTATTTAACAGGATATTTATTTATTAGGATAAAAAAATAATTTGGTGGGAGATTTCTTACAAAATATGAAAGGCAGGTGAAATGGTTTAAGGCATGGCACTGTAACTCCATGTGTATTACTGCATATTAATCTAAATTCAGTTTACAGCCAAAAAAAAAAAGTGTTTAATTTATTTATTAATGTGTATGAATTGCATTACAATACCCTACCAAGTTCGAGTTATGGAATTCTATGAGTTAAGTAGTAAGATGTATACCAACATGTGTATTAAAAGGGGTTGAATTGAACATAAATAAATAACAAAATTTGTAGATGAGCAAGGATATGAGTACCTAAAAAAATAAATGAGGAACATGAAGATATAAATAAGTAATATAATGATGTGTTTAATACCTATATTGTGATTATAAGTTGATCAGATCCCATTTGTGTGTTGATGAATTGCAGATGTCAGGTAGGTCAGCATGGTTAATGACATTGTATTAGCAACACATATAGAAATAGAAATAATTTATTAGTGTAAATGTGGTTACAATAGTGTACACAAATTATTTAGTTTCTCACAAATAACCAAATATTATCGGCATGCTATAACAGAGAGTCAGCATCATATAAATTAGTAAAGACAGATAAATACAAATGAATAGGAACAAAAATTAGTCACTTAAATTAAAATATAGTTACCTAATCAAAATAATAAGGTCAACAATTGAATATAAAAATAAATTTAAATCTTACATTCCATAAATTCATTAATACTGTAGAACATTTGTCACACAAGAATTTAAATTAGATTCAATCTGAACTTTTAATTTGTAGGTAGTTATGTTAATGCTCTGGCAACTTATTATCTAATATAATAACAATTTCTTTTTGTTAGCTTGTTGAGCATACTGTGGAATAGGATAGAAATGCTGTACTAATGTTGGTTGCTAATTTTGAAAGTTAGAGTGTTGAAAAATTTGTAGGTGAGCTCCTAGTATCGAATGAAAAAAAAAAAAAAAAAAAAAAAAAAAGGAATAAAGCTAGTAATTTATGACTTTTGTAAAATTCAACCCTTAAGGTGTAAGGGGAGGGTCGAAAATTGCTTGAAGGTTCGTCAACTTTGTTGGGCATGGCTCGAGTCAGTGATTGTATTTTATTAAGTAGTATTAGAATAAAAAGTAACCCTTACTTAAGAATAAATTGCAAAGATTTGCTATACCAAAAATAAAAATTAAAAGTAACCCAGTTCAAAGTTTTTAGAAAAATATTAAAAGAGGGATTTAAGTTTGAAAGTTTGTATTTAGAGAGTCATAACTTGCCAGTCAGAGACCCATATTTTATTTGTTGGGTAGAGTTCTAAGTATAAAGAACTAAATTTGAAGTACTAAGTATAAAGTACTAAGTACTTAAGGTAGAGAAATGGAGTATGGAGGTTTGCTGATGGTTAAAGTTAGAGACTCAAATTGAGAGTTGGGTTCTTTCTTGGTACCAACGAAAACGAGACTTAGTTGAACAAAATCGACCCTGAAAAATCATAATCATATATTTATTGCCTTCATAATGGAATATGGTGAGGATAAAGATGGGGCGTATGCGAGCAAATCCAATACTAGCAAAGCAGGATAGAATACTAATGGACCTGTAATTAAGATAGCATAAGTAACAGTTTTTGGGGTCATGTTTGTGATTCGAATATGTCCAAGTCAGTACTTGCTTGCATTGCTTGTATTGTGCTGGTTTTTAAGGATTAATGTCGAGTACAGTTGAGTGTTGGCAGCTCTGGCGCATTATTCAATAAATAAGGGTGCTACACCACCTGGGCCCGCCCCCTTGTTCGGTTCTGGAGAGGAGGGCTTTCTGAAAGTGTCTTCTTCTTCTTTCGGTTATATGGGTGATGTATGTGTTTTAGGGTGGTTGATATACCCGTTGGACATACAGGGGATCTGTCGTGTGCAGAGCGGATGAGGAAAGGAAAAGCATTTTTGCTATTGGTGCTTACAGCCTTTATTTTGAGAATGAATATTATAGATTTTTTTTTTTTTTTTGCAGGATTTGATAAATTTGTATCCTTTTGCAATCCTAATGATGATATTAACGTGTTGGCGGGATAAATATGGGGAGCTACATGATTGATATAATTTTAGATTATAATGTGATAAACTTAATATTAGGGTCATTCTAAGTTAAGAGGTAAATCGTTGTATGAAAAGGCGGCACGGGTTTTTTTAATATTTTTTTACTTAAGTATACATTATTTTTATGTAAACTGCTTCGGTAAACACGTTTACAAAGTGGCCAGTCAATTTGTTGGTTTTACCCTCGTTTTATAAGTGACCAGGGGAAATACACTATACAGGGGAGATACAAGGTGTACAGGGGAGGATACTTTATGAACATTGAAGACATAAAAACGAGGTTATTTTAAGAATCATATTTATTTATTTTAATATGAATTATTCATAATCAAACTTCATTTCCTTAGCAGTCAGCTTTGCTTATAAAAATTAGTGTTTCCTATATGCTAGGTACAAAACTTGAAAAACAATAATAAAAAGGCAACCAAAACTAAACTCTCTGTCGGATTACATCATTTTTGATGCGGTCTTTCAGAGATACTACTCCCCCATCCCCTCCCTTTCCATAGCTCATTGAGCGCTTTGAACCGGTTGGACTAGTCCAGCCGTGGGTATCCACGTCTCGGCATCGTAAGTCATGACCGGGAGGACGCACTGGTCGAAGATTTGCGACATAAGACTGGATTGGTGACGAGAAGACTTGACGAAGCTTACCAAATGCTGCCCAGCCTAGTTGAATTATTGTATTGGCTTCTCTCTCGTAGTTGTTTCTGCCTAATTGGAGCGTTTGTCCTAGATAGACATATATCTGAACAACTTCGAGAGGTACTCTATTAACAGCGACCGGTCCCAGATCAACGAGCTCATTGACCTTGGTTTTATCCAAGTTCATCCGAAGACCGATTTGTTTTGAAGATTCAGCCAGGCTGCTCGCTATCTCTTGTAAATCTAGTAGTTTTTCCGCCAAGATGACGATGTCGTCTGCGAATCGTAGGTGTGATATGTACTCGCCATTAATATTGATTCCACGCTTTTTCCAGTAAAGCGTTCCGAACATGTCCTGTAGCGCAGCGGAGAAGAGTTTCGGAGATATAACATCTCCTGTCTCACACCACTTCGCAGCAGGACAGGCTCAGGTCATTTTGGAATATTACGGACATTAGTAGCGGCGTCATACAGACACCTCAATACCTCGATATATCGCTAATCGACTTGGCACCTCTACAAGGCCTCTAGAAACAGAGCAGGTTTCGACGGAGTTAAAAGCTTTTTCATAGTCTACCAATTTTGTCGCCTTTCTTGAAGAACAATACGACCAAGCTCTGCTGCCACGCCCTAGGAGTTCTCCCGGAGAAAGGAACTGAGTATACGCCGAAGTTCCTTCAGCACCAGCTTGCCGGCTGCTTTCAAAAGCTCGGTTGTGACTCCGTCTTCTTCCGGGACTTTTCCAATTTTAAGTCGCCCAAGAGCTGCCTCGATCTCCTCCAAGCTGATGTCGGGAAGATCCTCCGTCGTATGGCAGGTCAATGCAGTCCTGCAACTTAGTTTTTATGCGCCCGGTGCGGGCTTTCGTTGTTTCAAGATCGCTTAAAAATACGATACAGATTTAGATAGTATCGGGCAATCTGGTCATTTCTGCGCCCCTCCAGGGTCTGCGCCCTGTGCCTGGACATCGCTGGCACCGCCTTATTTACGGCACTGGGTCAATGTGACTCTTGAATCCTTCTCATCCGGCGTAGGGTGGGGTGAGTGCAACGCGTATAACTGACTAGAGAAGGTGTAAACTTCCGATAGAACCTCTGGCTTTGACGTGACGACTTCTTTGTTTGTTTTGGTCAACTTCGACAGGTGGCTCCTTACAACCTGTTGTACGAAGACTTAGAGCCCGGTTCTGCTCAATTATTCTCTATATTGAGATTACATTTTAACTTCAGAGGTCACGTCTTCACGAGCTTGGAGATGGACTTATTCAGCGCCTCAGCCAGAGATAATATTTTTCGAGGTGCCAATTTTCTTTAAAGAACCGTAAAATTGTATTTTTAAGATAAGATAAGCATAAAAACCCAATAAGGTTTAGAGAAAACTAGAAGTATTAATGGAAACAAGTAAAAGTTTATCTCCCCTGGACATAAGAATCTCCCTGCCATCAAAAGAGCCAGGGGAAATACGCCAGGGGAGATATATTTTCGATAGAAATCTAAAGTAGCCGTAAAAGTATTTCGCGCACGTAATTCACACACAAACGTAACAATAAACACACTATTTCATAGTAAATATTTAAGCACATGTTAGTATTTTAACGAAAATTGCCATTTAAAACTAACCAGAGGAAAGACTGCATTCACTCAATCACTTCTACACCCAGCGCGTGGCGTGATCGAAATAGCCGGCAGTATGGCGGCGCAGTTGCTTATGCGCCGCTTGCTGCTAACTTCCCGCTACACACTGTGCATTCAAGGTCATAACTTCTACAAACTAGAAAGGCAAAATGATTTTTTGAACTAAAACAAAGACCAGGGGACGAGACACGAAACTCGTTGGACAAATTTCGGTGTTAAATATATTAATAAATATTGGATTAAATAACTTTTACTTGGAAGGTACTATCACTAAGTTACTGTCCTTATAAAATTAAAGAATTTAAAATAATTATTGAATTTTAATAGATTCATAATTACTGATTTATATAAAAAGTCGGTTTGGGGACAGACCAGGGAAAGATCTTTTGCTTATATTAGGGCTTATTGTGACTTAATTATGTACATTTCTGCAACAAATTTTAGTGACCACGTAGGAAACATTTAGTTTTAAGTGATAAATAGATTATTTAAAAAGTTTATAGATTAAAAAACGTATTTTTTGTCGTTGCCATCGAAAGTACCTCTTAACTTAGAAAGACCCATTATTTGATTGGATTTTTTTTTACAGGATTTTGATAATTTGTATCCTTTTGCAATTCTAATGATGATATTAACGTGTTGGCAAGATAGATATAAAGGGCTGCATAATTGTGTGATTTTGGATTGTAATGTAATAAACTTAATATTGTTTGGATTGGATTTTTTTTTTACAGGATTTGATAAATTTGTATCCTTTTGCAATTCTAATGATGATATTGACGTGTTGGCAAGATAAATATAAAGAGCTACATAATTGTATAATTTTAGATTATTTAATATTATTTGGATTGGATTTTTTTTTTTTTTACAGGATTTGATAAAATTTGTATCCTTTTGCAATTCTAATGATGATATTAACGTGTTGGCAAGATAAATATAAAGAGCTACTTAATATTTACTAAACTTAATATTATTGGGGCCTGCTGGAAGGCTGAATACCGTGCCTATGTTAGATACATTGATAACACCCCTGTATCAACTGTGTATTATGCAAATAAATAATGTTTTGTTTCTGTTTCTGTTTCTCATAACAGGAGAGAGAGTGAGCTGGCTGAAGCAGCAACTGCCTAAGACTAAAGGAGTTAGCTGGACCAGGCAGGTTCTCAAGATGATTAATAATAATATATTTATGTATTTAACCACCATAATAATAATATCTTTATTGTATAATTGTGGTATTACAATTGTTGCAGGTGTTACACTTATAATAGATCTCGCAATTATCTATATAGGCATACAATAGTTAATACAAAATATTATTATTAGTTATTGAGTAATATAATATATAAATATGAGTAAGAGAGTGAGCTGACGCAGCGACTGCCTAAGACTAAAGGAGTTCGTTGGACCAGGCACTTCTCAGGGGTGATAGGAGAGGGTGAGCTGAAGCAGCAACTGCCTAAGACTAAAGGAGTTTGCTGGACCAGGCACTTCTCAGAGGTAATAGGAGAGAGTGAGCTGAAGCAGCGACTGCCTAAGACTAAAGGAGTTCGTTGGACCAGGCACTTCTCATAATAGGAGAGAGTGAGCTGACGCAGCAACTGCCTAAGACTAAAGGAGTTCGCTGGACCAGGCACTTCTCAGAGGTAATAGGAGAGAGTGAGCTGAAGCAGCGACTGCCTAAGACTAAAGGAGTTCGTTGGACCAGGCACTTCTCATAATAGCAGAGAGTGAGCTGAAGCAGCAACTGCCTAAGACTAAAGGAGTTAGCTGGACCAGGCACTTCTCATAATAGGAGGGAGAGTGGAAATGTTATGAGTCATGATAGGCCGAGTAATGATTGCTGTCTTTGTCATGATTCAGAGTCAGCACCGAGATCGGGACGCCGCTTGAAGAAAGCAAGGGGTGCCTGAGGACATGCACCTTGCAGGAGGGCCGTTGTTGGCAACATAACCTTTTTTCAACTATTCTATTTAGGTCTGTGACGTAAAGTATTGAAATTACTCAGTGAATGTGATGTAATCTGTGGATGCGGGTCAATTTTAGCCCTGTGGTGTCCACGTCAAGGTGACACTTGGGAAAAAGAGGGAAAAACTGATGTATCTTAGAAATAACTTTGTATTTGTTAATTATGAGGAATAACTGTGTCCATGTGAATTTTATACTGATTGATTAATGCAATGGTTGCCTTCATACATTAGTCGTTTGATTGTACTTAGAAGATAGATTCAGTTTACACAAAGACTTGGTTTTTTGACAAGTATTGTTTTTGATGGGATCTCATTCCTTTTTGTAGAAAATTCTTAAAATCTATTGAACTGCAAATATAACGTGGTATTCCTATATATCGTATGATATTATATAGGATTACAAAGTTATTTTGAAGTTCATATATCTAGCAAACTGGATCAAAATTTAAAAATATTTTAGTTTAACTTGATTTATACCCCACACACTACTTATAGTGTAAATTTGAAGGTTCTAGGTCTGCTATAAGTGCCTTAGAATTTTGATGATCGGTGAGTCAGTGAGTCAGAGAGTGACAAAATTAAGAAACTTTGACCCGTTATAATTCTTAAACTACTGGTTCAAATTGATTGAAATTAGAAATATACCGTGTCTTTACAATGCCTGTATGGTTACTGAAAATTTAGTAGTCTAGTTTTATCCACAACGAAGTTACAGGTCGAAAATGGCCTAATTGCTTTGAGAAAAGGATGGTACGGCCGTGCCGCTTTTTTTGCTCGACTGCCGTGCCCCCAGATCCAATACGGTGAACGGTTCAGGTGGCGGACTAGTTACTTTTTGTGCATTCCCATTATCAAATAAAAGGCCTGTTAGTGCGAAAAATAAAATCACTTTTTGTACACGTAATAATTTTATTTTAATGATAATAAAGTGAAAAACTGAAACCTGACAACATCCTTCTAAACCTTGGAACAAATTTAATTTATTCAAAAACTTTGCCATTTTTGATTTACTTTTTTTTTCTAATGTGTCTTTTTGACATATGTAGTGAAGGGCGTATGTAATCAGTCATATAAGATATTAAATATCTTTCTATGACTGATTTGGTTAAATCATAAATATGACCCAACTGTTCCTTTTCCATCCCATCAATTTGGTTAAAAGGTTGCTATCTGAATCTGAAATATATTTTAATACCTCTACCGTCGCATCTTTCGATTGCAACTAACTTGTGCCACTTCTCTCTCATAATCTCATATATTGGAAAGCTAAAAAAACAGTTATTGTAAATTGGTTAGTTACCTGCCAATATTCTCGCTCGGGTGATAAAAACTAAATAAAAGAGCGACTCCATAGTTATCATTTATGACTATGTTCTTGCTGCACACTCTTATCTCTATCTCTTTCTTACGCAAGTGATAGAAAGGAATAGAAACATTTGTTGAAAAATAGGCATATTTTCGAAAATTCAATATTTTTACTTAAATTTTTCACTATTAACTTATGAAATTATATTTATTTACCGGTGGTAGGTCACAACCATTTATTTTTTGTCGTCGTAAGGGTATTATTTCGGCAATTTTTCACGACACCACTTTGGCATCTTCTGCTAGACGATTGACAACACGTGTCAAACAAAGTGTGCTTAAGCACAATTTTCTGGTTCCATTTACAAGGCGCAGATGCGAAGTCCATTGTAGGTGGAAAGTCATTGTTGTTTACTAGTTGTTATTAATTTGGACTAAATAATGTTTTATATAACCTTAAACAAAATATCTCTCTAATGCCACTTCAGGCCTGGCTCCGACTTCGATAAATCAATTTTTTAAAACGCCTTCGGTTCCGATGGAACTATCTCCGATATATGCCTGGTAAATATAGGTAACAGAGTAAGGGTGCGTTTCCACAGAAGCGGAACTTGCTTGGAGTTGAGTGAGAGTAAAATTGACCAATCACATTGCTCATCAGAGTCATCAGAGATGAGATGTGTATTTTGAGCAATGTGATTGGTCAAGTTTGACAAGTCTCCGCTCCACTCTACCACAAAATAAAGACTTTGACACAGAAGGCTGACTCAGCCTTGATTTTGAATTTAGAAGAGTTCGTCGACATATGGTAGTAGGGTTGTTGCACGGCATGAGTACATAAGCGCGCGGCCTCTACCATAGACCTCGACAGTTTGACAATCTTTTGTCATAAGTTAGGATTAATGTGGTCGAAAAGGAGTTTTTGCCCGTTAGTGCGCATGCGTGAGTACATGACATATTTTTAGCTCTTAATGGGCAGTTAGCCTTCTGTCTCAGAGTCTTTATTTTGTGACTCTACGCAGCTCCGCTTCTGTGGAAATGCACCCTAGATTAACGTTGGTCTGTCTGTAGTTCTCGCTGGGTTGATGATGCTAATAAAAGAACTGATATTAGCAGAAAACTCATCATCATCATCATTTCAGCCAATAGACGTCCACTGCTGAACATAGGCCTCCCCCAAAGTTCTCCACACAGTCCTGTGCCATCGGTCGTCGATCCTCAACATTTCTGTTTCCAGCCCGCTCGATCGCCCGCGCGTTGAACCGCGCGTACTTCCGCTTCTCGGTGGGCGGCATGACGGACGTGGCGGAGATCAAGGGCCACCGGCGCACGTACGTGGGCGCCATGCCCGGCAAGCTCGTGCAGTGCCTCAAGAAGACCGCCACCGAGAACCCGCTCGTGCTCATCGACGAGGTCGACAAGATTGGCAAGTGAGTTGCCGACCTATACAGGGTGTATCTGTAAACATTTACATCCCTTTAACCACGTGTTCTATCAACCATTTTGAACAACATTTGTTCAACAACTTTTCCAATTTCTTCGAAAAATTTTTCTACTCCCAAAATGACCAAGTCACGTGACCGACTTTGTATGGAAAAATGAAATTTTTTTATGCGAATTTTCAAAAGTCATAGAATAAATGTTGTTCAGAATGGTTGGTAGAAGAGCCAGATAAACTCTGTATACTGTTTCACTGCAGGGCAAAGACCCATGAATAATAATCACAATTGACAACTTTTCATTGAAAAATTGATACGAAAATTAAAATGCCATTTGTGTTTTCATTTCAATTACCAAAATGAAGAATATTTACCTACTTAATGTTGTCAATTGGTCATCAACAACCCGAGCTACGTTAAATGGGGGCTTTTTGGTTTTACGATTTTTCCTCCCCATAACAAGTCACGTGACCGACTTTGTATGATGTTTTTTATGCGAATTTCATCTCCACCTATGTCTACAGGTAGGTGTGCAGCTGGGCTAACATGCGCGCCACGAAATAATTCGTCGACACTCGTATTGTGTCGGCGCAAGTTGCGTCTCGCTCAACTCACTGAGCGATGAGCGGGATAGAAGGATGCGCTCTCGCGAACGAGAGACGACAAAATTCTGTCGTGAGTGCGCATGTTAGGCCTACTGATGTTTTACTTAACTTTATTAATGTGACAGTCATACAAACATTATGTCGGCAGGGGCGTGCACGGTGACCCGTCGTCGGCACTACTGGAGCTACTGGACCCGGAGCAGAACGCGAACTTCCTCGACCACTACCTCGACGTGCCCGTGGACCTGTCGCGCGTGCTGTTCATCTGCACCGCCAACGTCGTGGACCACATCCCCGAGCCGCTCCGGGACCGCATGGAGCTCATCGACATGTCCGGTGAGACACCCCCTCCACCACTAGCTCGGCGTGCCCGTGGACCTGTCGCGCGTGCTGTTCATCTGCACCGCCAACGTCGTGGACCACATCCCCGAGCCGCTCCGGGACCGCATGGAGCTCATCGACATGTCCGGTGAGACAACCCCTCCACCACTAGCTCGGCGTGCCCGTGGAACCTGTCGCGCGTGCTGTTCATCTGCACCCGCCAACGTCGTGGACCACATCCCCGAGCCGCTCCGGGACCGCATGGAGCTCATCGCCATGTCCGGTGAGACACCCTCCACCACTAGCTCGGCGTGCCCGTGGACCTGTCGCGCGTGCTGTTCATCTGCACCGCCAACGTCGTGGACCACATCCCCGAGCCGCTCCGGGACCGCATGGAGCTCATCGACCATGTCCGGTGAGACACCCCTCCACCACTAGCTCGGCGTGCCCGTGGACCTGTCGCGCGTGCTGTTCATCTGCACCGCCAACGTCGTGGACCACATCCCCGAGCCGCTCCGGGACCGCATGGAGCTCATCGACATGTCCGGTGAGACACCCCTCCACCACTAGCTCGGCGTGCCCGTGGACCTGTCGCGCGTGCTGTTCATCTGCACCGCCAACGTCGTGGACCACATCCCCGAGCCGCTCCGGGGACCGCATGGAGCTCATCGACATGTCCGGTGAGACACCCCTCCACCACTAGCTCGGCGTGCCCGTGGACCTGTCGCGCGTGCTGTTCATCTGCCACCGCCAACGTCGTGGACCACATCCCCGAGCCGCTCCGGGACCGCATGGAGCTCATCGACATGTCCGGTGAGACACCCCTCCACCACTAGCTCGGCGTGCCCGTGGGGTTGCCAGCCGGCCCGACTTCTTTTTGGAACTTTATCTGGTTAAAGAAAGAAAGAACCTAATGTTACATGCATACCTGTATTTAATTTAAGAGCTGTACCCTGAAATGTGATACGCAATAAATGATTATGATAATGAAAAATATTTATACAGTGTCTTCCCCACTTACTATAACCGTGGGAAAGCCCCAAAACTCAGCCAGCTCGACCGGAGCGATACAACGGCCTTTATAGAGGTGGGGAAATGTTGTTCCAACATTGCGTGGCACAATAACGCAAACTGCCACTAAATCCTTAAAAACGTTGTAAAGAATTTACCTTTTATAAATAGACTAGTGGCCCGCCCTCACTTCGTTTCGGGTCTAAGTTTTCTATTAGTTCCAATCTTCGCCAATAGAAAGCGCTAGGTGTCGATGGCAACGCACCAGTGTTTCGTCATTTCAGGTTACTCATGAGCCTTGTGGTTCTTAATACTAGTATTATCTTTATAAATAGTATTGATATTGGCATGGATTTCAACTTTAAATATATTGTGATATTTGCAGGTTACGTAGCGGAGGAGAAGTTGGCGATAGCCCAGCAGTACCTCGTACCCACCGCTCGCAAGAACTGCGGCCTCAGCGACACACAACTAAACCTGACGCCTGACTCGCTGCATGCGCTCATCAAATCTTACTGCAGGGAGAGCGGGGTCAGGAACTTGCAGAAACACATCGAGAAGGTTAGTGATATTATAGTTCGTGCCAAATAAACTTGCAAATCATTCACCCCACTTGTGCCAAGAATTCGTCAAATTTCGCGATACTTAACGCGATACAGATCGCTTCCCATAATAAACTGTCGATAAAATTACATTTGCCGTGTTTCATAATACCAAACGTCAAAGTTCTAGTCTATGTGAAGTTCGCACGTCAAGGACTATGAAACACGGCAAATGTAATTTTATCGACAGTTTGGTATGGAAAGCGATCTGTATCGCGAATTTTGACGACTTCTTGGTACAAGTGGGTTGAATGACCTTTATTGCAAGTTTAACTGGCACGAACTATAGTTTATTGCAACATGTTGCAAAATCTGTTTAGACGTTCCTGTATCTCTTCAATGTATCTGTGAACATTTACATCCCTGTTACCACTTCTTTTACTAACGATTTTGAACCTTTGACTTTTACATAGGTATCTCACCAAAAATTTCATGCTATTCAACATAGCTAAACAGGCACAAAACAACATGTTTTAAAATTACCATCTACAATTTAAGCATCCTGTTTAAACAGCAATAAAAGTATTTTGTTTGTTTCGGAATTCACCGTAAAATTTTTTGACTTCCCATTCAAAATTACGTGACCAACTTTTGTATGTTGATAGTAGTTGATATTTTTTTCTGCGAATTTTCAAAAGTCGTAGAACAAATGTTGTTCAGAATGGTTGGTAGTACACGTAGTTAAAAGAATGAACATTTTCAATGGTACACCCTGTATGTTCGTCTTTCTCTTTAGATTGCAAGAAAAGTAGCGTATAAGATAGTGAAGAAGGAAGCGGAGGAGCTGACGGTGACGGAGAGCAACCTGTCGGAGCTGGTCGGCAAGCCCACGTTCAAGCACGACCGCATGTACGACGTCACGCCGCCAGGGGTCGTTATGGGACTGGCCTGGACCGCCATGGGTATGTTTAACATACTGTGTTACAGATTTACTATCGTCAATAATGATTAATCAATTAAAGTTTCCTTGGGAAAAGAAAGAAAATACATTTATTAATTTGGACGCCACAACACATACTATTATAATGCAGACAGATGACGAAAATACAAAAGACACAATAATTTACATTGGATTAAATAAGGAATATCGTCGAACCACGGAAACTATCTACGGAAATAAAAAAAAACAAAATGACAAACAATGTCCCTCCCCATTGCCCAGCGGTGCCGTTTTAAGATATAGGTATTTTGTTGTATTGAAGCATCCAGCATAAATGGCCCTCACTAGGCCATAACGCTGGCTTTCAGTGGGACCATTTTGTAGGTATGCATGTTTTGATTTTTAATTATGAGGACTAAACTGCCTCGACCGGAGTGATATATACCATGGCCATATAGAAGACGCCTGCGCTGTGTTTCGTCTAGTGACGAGGAGGCCCAATTGGGGGAAAGGGGGTTAAGGCTGCCTGTCCATTTAAGCGGAGCGATGCGGCGGAGCGGAGAAACGGACAAATATAGCCAATAGTATTTATTTATTTTAGCCAGTAGAATTTTGTGTAATACTATTGGCTAATATTGTCCGTTTCTCCGCTCCGCCGCATCGCTCCGCTTAAATGGACAGGCAGCCTAAGAGTGGCACACTTGTGACTCCACTGGTGGTACATGTGTCTATGGGCGGCGGCAATCGCTTACCATCCTCTCCGCCACCAATCATATAAAAGAAACATTTATCATTTGCACTCGTCAAATGGGGGTCAAAAGGTATGGAAACTTGACATTGTCATCTGGCAGTTTATTAATTTCATCAAAAAGTTTAGTATTGTGATTTTACGCTTTAATGTTTTGGTGCCCTGCATTCCAGGCGGCAGCACCCTGTACATAGAGACGGCGCTCCGCAACACGGAACTGGACGAGAAGTCGCCGTTCGGCTCGCTGGAGCTCACGGGACACCTCGGGGACGTCATGAAGGAGTCCGCCAGGATCGCGCTCACCGTCGCCAGGAACTACCTGCACAAGCATCTGCCCCAGAACCGGTTCCTTAACACCAGGTTAGTGCCAACTGATCATCAACCTTCTACCTTTGACGTTAGGTTGCAAATCACATGTCATCTTCCGTGCATATGAGTCACATTTTTGCCCTAAGCCATGAAGGAATCCACCAAGATCCTGCTCATCTACCTGTACAAGCATCTGCCCCAGAACCGGTTCCTTAACACCAGGTGCGTGCCGACTTATGATGAACCTTCTTCCTTTGAGGTTAGGTTGCAAATCAAATGGCATCTTCTGTGCATATTAGTTACATTTTTGCCTTGATGACGTCATGAAGGAGTCCGCCAGGATCGCGCTCACCGTCGCCAGGAACTACCTGCACAAGCATCTGCCCCAGAACCGGTTCCTTAACACCAGGTGAGTGCCAACTGATCATCAACCTTCTACCTTTGAGGTTAGGTTGCAAATCAAATGGCATCTTCTGTGCTTATTAGTCACATTTTTGCCTTGGTGGGGTCATGAAGGAATCCGCCAAGATCGTGCTCATCTACCTGCACAAGCATCTGCCTCAGAACCGGTTCCTTAACACCAGGTGAGTGCCAACTGATCATCAACCTTCTACCTTTGAGGTTAGGTTGCAGATTAAATGACATCTTCTGTGCACATGAGTCACATTTTTGCCTTAAGCCATGAAGGAGTCCACCAAGATCCTGCTCATCGTCGCCAGGAAATACTTGCACAAGCATCTAGCCCAGAACCGGTTCCTTAACACCAGGTTAGTGCCAACTGATCATCAACCATCTACCTTTGACGTTAGGTTGCAAATCACATGACATCTTCTTTGCATATGAGTCACATTTTTGCCTTAAGCCATGAAGGAATCCACCAAGATCCTGCTCATCATCGCCAGGAAATACTTGCACAAGCATCTGCCTCAGAACTGGTTCCTTAACACTAGGTGAGTTCCAACTGATCATCAACCTTCTACCTTTGACGTTAGGTTGCAAATCAAATGGCATCTTCTGTGCATATTAGTCACATTTTTGCCTTGGCGGGGTCATGAAGGAATCCGCCAAGATCCTGCTCATCGTCGCCAGGAAATACTTGCACAAGCATCTGCCACAGAATCGGTTCCTTAACACCAGGTGAGTGCCAACTAATGATCAACCTTCTACCTTTGACGTTAGGTTGCAAATCACATGACATCTTTTGTGCACATGAGTCACATTTTTGCCTTAAGCCATGAAGGAATCCACCAAGATCCTGCTCATCGTCGCCAGGAACTACCTGCACAAGCATCTGCCTCAGAACCGGTTCCTTAACACCAGGTGAGTGCCAACTGATCATCAACCTTCTACCTTTGACGTTAGGCTGCAAATCAAATGGCATCTTCTGTGCACATGAGTCACATTTTTGCCTTGGTGGGGTCATGAAGGAATCCGCCAAGATCCTGCTCATCGTCACCAGGAACTACCTGCACAAGCATCTGCCTCAGAACCGGTTCCTTAACACCAGGTTAGTGTCAACTGATCATCAACCTTCTACCTTTGAGGTTAGGTTGCAAATCACATGACATCTTCTGTGCATATGAGTCACATTTTTGCCTTAAGCCATGAAGGAATCCACCAAGATCCTGCTCATCGTCGCCAGGAACTACCTGCACAAGCATCTGCCTCAGAACCGGTTCCTTAACACCAGGTGAGTGCCCAACTGATCATCAACCTTCTACCTTTGACGTTAGGCTGCAAATCAAATGGGCATCTTCTGTGCACATGAGTCACATTTTTGCCTTGGTGGGGTCATGAAGGAATCCGCCAAGATCCTGCTCATCGTCACCAGGAACTACCTGCACAAGCATCTGCCCCAGAACCGGTTCCTTAACACCAGGTGAGTGCCAACTGATCATCAACCTTCTACCTTTGAGGTTAGATTGCAAATCAAATTGCATCTTCTGTGCATATTAGTTACATTTTTGCCTTGATGACGTCATGAAGGAGTCCGCCAGGATCGCGCTTACCTTTGCCAGGAACTACCTGCACCAAGCATCTGCCCCAGAACCGGTTCCTTAACACCAGGTAAATGAATGAATGAATATACTTTTTAGGGTTCCGTAGCCAAAATGGCAAAAACGGAACCCTTATAGTTTCGTCATGTCCGTCTGTCCGTCTGTCCGTCTGTCACAGCCGATTTACTCGGAAACTAAAGTACTACAGTGATGAAATTTGATGGGAATATGTTGTTGAACCGCTACAAAAATATGACACTAAATAGTAAAAAAAGAATTGGGGGTGGGGCCCCCCATACATGTACTGAGGGATGAAATTTTTTTTTTCGATGTACATACCCGTGTGGGGTATCAATGGAAAGGTCTTTTAAAATGATATAAAGTTTTCTAAAAAACATTTTTCTTAAAGTGAACGGTTTTTGAGATATCAGCTCTCAAAGTCGTAAAAGTATGTCCCCCCCCCTCTATTTTATAACTACGGGGTATAAAATTCTAAAAAAAATAGAGGTGATGCATGCTAATTAACTCTTTCAACGATTTTGGTTTGATCAAAGTATCTCTTATAGTTTTTGAGATAGGTTGATTTAACTGTAATTTTGGTTAAGTTATTGCTGCTACGGAACCCTTTGTGCGCGAGCCCGACTCGCACTGGCCGGTTTTATTCTACACAAAACAGAGTAAAACTTAGAACTAGATATTTGAGAAGTCTCGCATCTTGACATTCTTCGAACATGATTCTTCAGTCCATAGAAGTCCTCGTCATCAAGGGAAAGTAGAAGGCACTAGACCGCGCGGGAGATCGCCCACGTGATGATGATCACGACCGCTCCGCCAAGAGTGTACCGAATGAGAAGAAGAAATTAAATGGGCTACACACGGACGGATATCAGGGGCGATATCGGGGCAAGTAGTGGGGATGACCCTAAATCGCTCCCTAGATCGCCTCATCACCATCATCATCATCAGCCGGCAGTACCCACTGTTGAGTATAGGCCTCCTTTCTTTTCCGCCAAAGTTCCCGTCCTGAGCTGCTCGGATCCAAGCAGGACCTCCTATTTTGGTGATATCATCGCCCATCGTGCTGCTGGACGACCAGGATTCGTTTGCCCATTCTAGGGCACCATTCGGTAAGGAGCATACTCCACCTGCCATCACCTCGCCTGGCTAGGTGTCCTGCCAATTCCACTTGAGTTCATCACTCTTAATCCGACATCATAGATTGCCTCGTGTATAGGCAAATCTCCCTGCCTCAAAAATCGGGGCGGGCGAGCTCACGATTTAGGGGCAATTATCGTCTAGGGAGCGATATCGGCGCGTGTGTAGCGCAATCGGGACAATTTCTGTGTCAGTATACGCGTGACTGCTGCCGTGGCCTCAAGCGGAAGCGCGACCGCTTCCGCTCGGGACCACGGCTGTTGTAACGGCACGGCATACTTAATATACTTATTTTTAAATATCCTCTTGTTTGGTCCCTTTTATATAAGTACTAGCGGCCGCCCGCGACTCCGTCCGCGTGGAAAAGTAACTTTTTACCCCCCTTTCAACCCCTTACCCCCCCTTTTCGCAATAAAAAGTAGCCTATGTCCTTTCTCAGGGTCTAGATTATCTGTATACCAAATTTCATTTAAGTCCGTTGAGTAGTTTTGGCGTGAAAGAGTAGCAGGCAGACAGACAGACAGACAGAGTTACTTTCGCATTTATAATATAAGTATGGAAGTATGGATTTGTATAATACGACGCGAAAGTTTAAAAACAAATGCTTACACGGTTTTTCTCCCCAGCCACCTCCACCTCCACGTGCCGGAGGGCGCCACGCCAAGGACGGCCTCGGCCGGCTGACCATCACCACGGCGCTGCTGTCTGTCGCTGGCCACCGGCCGCCGCGTGCGCAGCGACCTCGCCATGACGGGGAGATCTCGCTCACGGACACGTGCTGCCCGTCGGCGGGATCAAGGAGAAAATCATCGCGGTACGTGACAAAATATATCATCATCATCATTTCAGCCACTAGACGTCCATGCTGGACATAGGCCCCCCCAATTTCTCCACACAGATCGGTCCTGTGCCACCCGCATCCTGGACTCCCGCGACCTTCACCAGTTCGTCGGTCCACCTGGTGGGAGGCCTGCCACGGCTGCGGCCTCCAAGGACCTTTCCACCCCGACGGCCGTCTGTTCTCCTCGCAATGTGCCCTGCCCGTTGCCACTTCAGCCACGCAATTCTTTGGGCTATATCCGTGACCTTAGATCTCCTGCGGATCTCATCATTTCTGACACGATCACGCAAGGTGATTCCGAGCATAGAGAAGGAGAAGATCATCGCGGTACGTGACAAAAATATCATCATCATTTCAGCCAATAGACGTCCCCTGCTGGACATAGGCCTCCCCCAATGTTCTCCACACAGATCGGTCCAGTACCACCTGCATCCAAGGAACTCCCGCGACCCTCACTAGATCGTCGGTCCACCTGCGGGAAGCCGGCCACGGCTCGTTCTTACTTACTACGTTAGTACAGCGATCGAATGTGGGTCTTAGCCTCCGACGTCAAAGTTCGCCAGTTTTAGCGGTCCTGTGCTAATTCCACCCAATGCCCGTTGAGTGCTTTGAGGTTCTTGGCGACTTCGTCCCTCCAGCACAAAATAATAACACACAGAAAATAGGTTGCCCACTAAGAGCCAAAAACGTGTCACGCATGCGCACTACGGGAAATACGCCTTTCGAACATTAATCCTAGTTTATTGACATAAGATTGTCGAACTGTCGAGGTCTGTGGTAGAGCGCGCCGGCTCTTATGTACTCATGCCGGGCAACAACCCTAGCATATATCAACGAACTCTTCTAAATTCAAAATCAGGCTGAGTCTACCTTCTGTGTGTAATTATTTTATGCTCTAGCGGTATCTCGGACGACCCACAGGACGTGGCCCCATTGGTTGTCCCAGATAGGCTCACTAGATCGGCTCCTTCTTACAATGTTTTTTCCTTACAGGCGAAACGCGTTGGCGTAACTTGCGTGATCCTCCCTGAAGAGAATCGGCGCGACTTCGACGACCTGCCGAAGTTCATCCGCGACGACATCGACGTGCACTTCGTCAGCACGTACGACGACGTGTTCCGCGTCGCCTTCGAAGACAAGGTTTAGTCCCGTCGCAGTAGAACATAGCAATAATACTGTAGAATATAGTAATATCTGTGAACAATGGGGGCTGTCGCGTCAGAAATATCTCCCGTCCTGAAATATCCGCTAGATGGCGTACTGTTAGACTGTGGTCCTTCAACGTCATTGGTTGTTTTTTTTTTTAAAGACGAAGGCAAAAGAGCCAGCTCACCTGACGGTAAGTGATCTCACATCAAAAATAATAACCAATCCTTGTAGATGTACCTCAGTTCTACATTACGCCATCTAGCGGATTTTTCACACGCGATAGACCCCATTAAATGACAAGACAATATTTAGTTCCAGTCTTAGTAGCTTAGCACAGTTTACATGGTAGAACTAGAAAAGCTTTAGTTCTGATCACAATTTTATGACTTGCATACATAGCACAGTATACCTATAGCAAGATAAATATTTTAATAATTCCGCTCTGGTGATCTTGTAATCGTAAACTTTGGGTTGCTAAAACTCAGTATAAATCCCAGGGGAATCCCAGTAGCCCAATCTGAGGGCTTCAAACGAAACTGTCCCGTATTCCGATTCGTTGTAGGCCTTCGGGTTCCACAACTTCGGGCAACTCAGGGTCATTATAACACTATCCTTAGTCAAGTTATACCCCCTCAGCTCTTAAACGAAATCATGGTTTCGCCGATTATGGCAGTAGCTAGTATGTAGTTAGAATAGTAGTTGTGGAACTGACTTTAATGCCCTTCACCCGTAAGACCAAAAAATATTTAATTATATCACAGTCTATCAGATTCTACGAACGCGCCGCTCATGTTATTTGGTTGTATAAATTATAATTGGGCAATCGGCTCGTATGCATATGACTTTGATTGCGATGCGTTCGCAGTTTCGCACAATCTGGATGAACCCTTAGGCACAAAATAGTAAACACATTGCTTCAATATATTTGATCATCTGTCAATTAAATGCCCTCGCTGTATATATGGAAGAAAAAATATTATGGTCTTCTTTCCCGTTATGGATTCAAATAGTTTCCAGGCTAGAGATTTTAATAGAACGTTTTCCCCCGAAGGGTAAAAAACGGATATTTAGGTTTCTGCCGTAGCTTGAACCACAAGTGAGATAACGACCTTTGTAAACTCAGCCTAATTTCGTCATTTCCCATACAATACAGCGCCCTCTGGCGGGTTTATGGTTTCGACAGTTGTCATCGCCCAACACTAGCGCGCGCGGCCATTGTTGTTCCAGTACTGACCACGATCTTGAGCCGGCAAGGCAATCAAGTGTGGTTCAGTGTTGACAGGCAAAAAACCGCGAACAGACAAACTACTTATATGTATATTTTTTTGTATATCTTATCTTTCAGTCCATAGATAAAGTAAAGAAAGTAGGTGTAAACAAATAACTCCTACCCCTGGAATGTTGTATTCGTAGCACATGAGTGTCGTCTTGCAGTCCACGGTGTCTGTTACACTGCGAACTTCTAAGGAATAGTCCCGGGCTGGATAATCTGGGGACAAAAAAATACTATATGGAACAGACAGTAGCGTAAGCGAGATAGATAGATATTCTTTATTGCACATAAATAGAATACATGGGTGAAACAACAGCGATAAACACTACCATGA
Organism: Cnaphalocrocis medinalis; assembly: GCA_014851415.1. Classification (NCBI taxonomy): domain Eukaryota; kingdom Metazoa; phylum Arthropoda; class Insecta; order Lepidoptera; family Crambidae; genus Cnaphalocrocis; species Cnaphalocrocis medinalis. Next base: position 28,200 of record JABMDO010002729.1, read on the forward strand.
GTTTGAAATACTATCCTCGCTATCGAAAACTATCGCTTTGTCTCTTTCATTGTGATGCATTTGAAGAGACTGAGCAATAGTTTACGTTATGTCAGTTTTCTTCTCACCATGGTAGCGCTACAGTACAATAAGGCGGTCTTATCACGTGTAGCGATTCATTCAGACACTTTTAGGTAGAGGAAAGAAAACAGCGTGTTGGAAATGAGGTAAGGCAGT
>JABMDO010002735.1:0-18159 GCA_014851415.1 Cnaphalocrocis medinalis
GACTGTCAGACAAATCCAACCACCATTTGTTGTGTTGATAATACGCGTGTCCCGTCAACCGCCTCTTTAGCCGGCCTACGTAAACTTGTCGACCATCTCTTTCTGGTCTATGGACTTTTAATTGCTCTTATTTTAACGTGAGGTAAGTTAAGTCGAACTACCGCTGTTGGTTCACGAACAATATTAACTTAGATTGAGGGTTGTGTGCTCTTTACTGTTTTGGTTTTAAGATTGTTTTGTAAGTTATACCTTCTAAGGTTTTTTAGTTTTTTTTTATATTGAGGACAACGACTTGAAAGGTATTTTCTTTAAGGTAAGCAATACGGGTCTTAAGCATCGTTTTAAAGATGTAACGGAATTCTCTAGAATCCTGACTCTAGAGAACATTCCGTTACAATAACTTTGCATTGTTCTTGTTTGAGAGTATGAAAAATTGTTTTGAAATGTAGAAACTCTGAGTAGGTATACACAACTAACGCACAAATAAATCTTACTAAAATAACACTACAATCCGAGGCGGTTAGTATCGCACATCGGAATTTCCGCTTCGTAGAGCGATATAGCGGCACAACACACCTAGTGACAGAGCCCTATAAAAGCCGATGTGTTGTGGAAAAAAAATTACCGCATAGCTGTATATAGATTTGATCCCAAAAGACTAATGAAGAAATATTTGTTTTTTTTTTTTTAATATTATAGGAAGGCAAACGAGCAAGCGATTAAACTAATCGAAAGAGTATGTATTGGGATCCAAAGATTTAAATCATAGATATGCCCTCGCCATACTTTGACCGCGCCGATTTGAGTCGCGCTTCAAATAACCTAGTTTTGCTCAACTGAGATTAGCACGAATTAGTCGTCGTTTGCACTCGGTGACAGTTGTACGACACAGCTGCCCTGATTTTTGACAGGAAATAGCACTCAAAATGCCTTCATATGCCTATTATTGTGCAAGAAAATACTACAAATTCAAATAAAGCGAATGGTATAACATTTCACTGGTAAGTATTTATATTTCTCAATAATTTAATTTATATTTTTTGTTGACAAACACAGTCTGATCGGCCAGCGCGTGACAGAGAGTAGTATTGGCAATAACTGTGAGACAAAAAGAGACAACATCATTATCTCGGTGGCCAATATACTTAGACCCGCTGTAGTACTCAGAACTCAGTGTGATAAACAGCTCATTGTTAATGGTTGGGAAAGTACGGTAGCGTCAGCAGTTTCGATAGGCATTGTTTTAATTTTATACTAAACAATAGTAATTTTATTTCGACTAGAAATCAATAAAAATGCAAATAATACTTTACGTATTATTTTTAAGTGAACGTTTATTGTTTTAGATTACCGCAAGATCCGCGTTAAAAGAAAAATTGATCAAAGTTATCCAGCGGGATCGAAGGGATGAATACTGGTTACCTGGACAATTTAGTCGAATTTGCTCTTTTCCAAAAATGATTTATGTTTGATCCTAGGTCTTCTAGGTCGTAAAGTTACAAGTATTATATTTGTCTTCTACGGCCCGCCCGCGACTTCGTACGCGTGGAGTTAATTATTGACACTTACCGTCATATTTTTGGACAATCCCACAAATCTATTTTTATAAATTGTAGCCTATGTGTTATTCTGATGTATAAGCTATATTGTGGTAAAGTTTCATTCAAATCCAAGTAGTTTTTACGTGAAAGAGTAACAAACATCCATACATCCATACATCCTTATAAACTTTCGCCTTTATAGTATTATGAATGATTATGATTCTATAACACAAGTGCTTAGCTTAAGCTACTTAGTACGGAGTCAGGACATTAAATCGGGCTTGTGTTAATTTATTAATTATTATTAAATTATAGTAATATTACTCATATTTTTTTCTAAGGAATAGTAGGGCAAAGGCTTTACATAGAAATCAAGTCATAGCTACTATGATGGGATTATGCATAATCACCACACTTTATGCGGTTTGGTGATCAAACCCGATATTCGCTCTGTGATTAGAGTAATTTATGAATAAATAGATAAATGTATGTAACATTTAGAAGTAAAAGTCCCATAAATAAAATTGCTTTTAAATTTAGGAACTGTTTTATTTTTAGTTCCCAGTATGAACATTTTGCTGACCGTATTTTATCCTCATAGATAGTGACTTTCGATGACACGCACACGTCATGTCATCAAAATATTGCCTCGTTTTTAGGTGTCAGGGCATATCTATGATTTAAATCTTTGTTGGGATCGATGCAAAAAAAATTGGTTAATTTTTTTTCTATTACATTTCAAATATCAATCAGTTATTTTCTGAACCATGTAGTATTTCCTTGAAAAGAGTAACAGTTATCGCATCTTTAGCTGGTATAATTTTCTCAGGGGTGATAGGTAGTCCTTTAAAGATTAGTGAAGAACCCTAGGACTAAAACTTGCTTAAGTAATCTGCCAAGAGGTCGATAAACCCGACCTTCGTTTTATAACTGACAGCTAAGTTGTCGCTCGTCAACTTATAAGAAAAATGAGATCACTTAAACAAAATACGAGATTAACAAGAATTTCTTGAACAAATGACTTTTATTTCTAACTCTATTTTATCATCTGGGTATGCACAGTAATTACAGCTAGTGTCGTACTTTAATGTGATTGTTATCGATATTTATCTCAAGGCTTCAAAGTTTTAGGGTTTCAGACCTCAAAAGAAACTTTTTTAGAATCTTCGATGATCGTCTTTGTCTTATTTTCAGAAAAGCCTGAAAGTAGGTATTAAGCTGAAAATAAAATCAAACTCTTTGATTTGCAATCATTTTGAGCTGTCAAAAAATCTTTAATATACCTACTTCTGACAAAATATTAAAGAATAAATTATTTTATGCCACGTATTTTTTTTTCAGATTAACGCTTTATATCGTTTCAAGACTTTGGTACTATACCAATAAATGGTGCTTGAAGTCGACTACATCATGAATGAGTTTCGCTTTTTCAGCTTACCTACATGCCTTGACCACCTTGACGTTAACTCTCTGACTGAATCACTGTCTTAATAGTTTACATCTATAGATAGAAGATATTAAGCGCATGATAATGGAACCATCAAGAGAACTTCATCTATATTTTTTTAAATATTATTTTGGTTAGAAATCCGCATTAGGTAAGAGTGGGGATTAAGCCTAATCCCATCATAGTAGCGGTGACTTGATTGGAGGGAGGCCTTTGCCCTGCAGAGAGTTAGTATATAGAACTGATACTTTACTTTACTTTATAATATTTTAATTAAAACCGATACCAAACCTCACAACCCTAACAAGCACATCAGTCACCGTCGGAATAAAAAAACGTTCTTAATCTTATTAGGTGTTATGAGGCGATTTGATACGGCTGCGCAAGAGTCGATTTATATCGAAAACACTAGGTTGACTGCGATCCGCCCACGGGTAATGACGGGATATGCGGCTTGTGTTTTAGGTATTTGTTCGGACATTAGGCGGTAATGAACATAAAGTTCATGTTGTTACAATTAAACTGAATCTTAAAACTATATCTACTTATCGCTACCTAATCCAGTGATCAAAATAGGTATGAAATGAGTTTGATCCTTCCGTTGGATTTGTTTTAAGATGCCAAATTGTTTGGAGTACCTGAAACAAGTAAAATAACACCGTTAATATTATTCAGTTTTTATATTATTATTATTAAAAAAAAAATCGGAGGCACAGGGGCTGGTGGGAAGTTGGTGGTCTTGTACATACCACCAACTTTCAGACTTCGGGCTGACATGAAACTGAGAATTTCTGAACAGAAAAACTCAGGTAAGTACAAATTTTTGGCCAAACCCGGGATTCGAACCCGAGACTTGGAAATGCGACCCACTACCCACCACGCCACCGAGGTAGTGGCAGTGAATTATTATGGGCAAATATCTATAGGAAAGGGGAATGCCCAAAGTTCAGAATAGTTTTGGCTGAAAAGCGCACACCCATAATTCTATGCGTAAAATATAGTATATAATGTAATATTGTTGTGAGGTAATCATCAGATAAGTAAAAGTCGGAATTTCATTTAAAAAACGTTCTTTCTTCATTCGTCATAAACAATTAAGACGTCATCCAGAAACTGCGCAGATACTGCTATATTACTTTCATGGCGAGCCATCCCAAATACCAGATCACCGAACAAGACGTGGGCACAGCATCCCACAGTTCGACGGCCTACAATACAATTGCAACAGTATTGTTGTATTGCTGCACAACCTGTATTTATTACTGTTGATCAAGATCAACACCGATCAGATTTATCAACACAAATAATGCAACCTTAATAAAGTCAAAAACTTACCTCACGAAGGTGCACATTTTGACGACTAATATCTTGTCTAATACATCCACACGAGGTGTGGTAGTTATTTGTCAATGTGTGTGATCTCTTCGTAAAAGCTACCGTCCACAGGAGTATGCATACATGTGTATGACCAACAATTGGTGCACTTTGTTGATCTGCAGAAGTAGGCTGTCTTATTGCACTTGTTATATACTTAATACTTTAATGTCGGTCGCTTGTTAATACCTATTGCAATAAAAAAAGCCCATATAATACAATTCATATTGTCCACTGTAAATTGTTAAACCAATCAAAGATATTACGATAATTATTTACCACTGAATTAATCAATCTTTGAATGAGATTTTTGCACCTCAGCGATAATGGCGGGCGAGTGGTTGCGGAGGAAGCGGAGCGGAATCCATGTTCAAGCCAAGGTCTTCAGGATTAGATCCGATCACCGGAATCCATTTTTTATACAAATTCGTTGTTTTACTTAATAAAAATATCATACTCAATTTCAAAAGTTCAAAACTCGAGAGCTAACGTGAATTTACGTAAAATGACGTTTGACGTATTGTAAGTGGCGTTGCCACTGCAAATAAAACAATCGATACCTATTGAATCATGAAACAGTAATCAATATCGATTGTTTCAAATTATTAAAAAATACATTTATATTGTTTGTTGTGTACCTAATTGGTGTCCTGGGATATTTATTATTATTAATTTTTTATTTTTATTGACTCCATTCAGCCTGGTGGTAAACAAAATGGTAGCCAACGGTAGACAACGGATGAAGTATCCTCAGGGTATCCTATCCGTTGGCATCGCCATACTGGCCCGCAAGCGTGAAGCAAGGAATCTGTCACGACACTGGATAAAAGCGCGAAAGACGGTAACCTCTCTCTCTTTCTCAAGTATGGTAAACCCCCGCTGAGTTATCCGGTACCCTCACTGACTGAAAAAAACAGCAGTTAGGCTGCTATTGACGTTTGACATGTTGACATTTTGGGAAATTATGAGCTGCTATTAATTGTTCTATTTTGAATAAATAAAGAAAATAACGCGTCCTTAGGTACTTTTATTTAGATCTTTAAAAATCCGCCCCTTGAGTGGTGATGCGTACTCTAATCGATAAGAATCGATTTAATTGACGTTTGGTTCTAAAATGGCAACTCGGCTCTGCACTTCCAGGAAAAGAATGATTCCTGTGTTAGTGAGCTCAATTCAAACTTATTTAGTGATAAATTATTTTGGATTAGGGGTAAACGAATATGTTGACAAATAAAATAATTAAAAACATAATTTTTAACCAAAATCTTTTTTTTGGGCGGGCTATGGCCATTTATGGGCATCGTGCTTTTATACATCGACCTGACCCGTAAGTATGCGGCCGACATCATAAACTGCCGAAAGCCGAAAGTTAACTGGTAGAGAATACCCTGGGCATTAAGTTCGCCTTTTGTAACAAATTTGTGTGCAATAAAGTTTAAATAAATAATCAGGTCATAGGTAAATACAATTCAGATTCCTCTTCCTACCTTAATTACCTTAACAAAATAACTACATATGCCGTAAAATCAAGTTTAAAATACTGCTTTAAACTAACTTAAGTCGGAAGATTTACGAGGGAAAGGGACAGACAAAATAAGCCCCTCTTTTCCCCCTAAGGCTAACAAGAGTACCTACCTAACGTAAAGTGAAGTAATCCTAGTTACATTCTAGGTGTTTAAGGCGAAGTTTTACGGCTTCAAGCGTTGGAGTTTAAGAATCCTGGTAATATTGTTTTGAATACGAAGTCTGAAGTGAGCTTGAAGTTAATATTAAAATGAAATTTTCTTGGTTTATAATATCTTTATTATTTAATTTATAAAAAGGTAAATTCTATAGACATTGACAGACCTTATATCGACGCTGCAGTGCCAATGCCTACTGTCTAACATAGTTTTTTCAAGAAAATAACGTTGTGATGTATATGGTATTAAAGTCAATTTTCTTATGTTATTAATCGACGAATTTCGAATCGACGTATACTAACCAAAAAGACGAAACATTAGCGCTATTTAATTGACACCCAACGCCATCTATTGGTCGAGAGTGGAACTAATGTCCTAAAACGAAGTGAGGAGTGGCCACTAGTAGATGAATAAAATGAGATTACGGCTAATTGTCCTGATCACGCTAAAGTTATAACTAAGCAAAGCAAAACAAATAGTATTTTTAACGTCATGAAGAGAAGTTCTACATTCAGCTTATAATTATTAGAGTACCGGTTCGGAAATTATACAGCAAAATGCAAAAATAGTATGTAGTCTGTATTTAAAAACTCAATGATAGGCGACACGAGAGCAAATTCTTAAAGGCCAACTTAGCGTTGTCCTCGTTAATTTACTGCAGCTCTTCTGCCTATCGAGCTTTACGATTATTTTACATCAGAACACGAATATCAAAGATGCAAACCGTGGTAATACCCATTTACATACTTAAGCGCCGAATCATTATCATCAGTTGTTTTAATAAAATCTTATATTTACGGCGTGTTATTATCGCCTTATATTTTTTTTAACGAGAAACATCCATTACATCAATGTATTCGGTTGGTGGATTTAAAATCTTTGATAAGGCGTTCTTGCCTCGCTCATTTAATGCTAAAAGGTTTATGATATTGTTTGCATTACGCGAACGTACAAGCTATTTCATTTTTATTTTATTTTATGTAAATAAAGCCTTTGCGGATTAAAAAGAACTACGTTGATATTAACACTTTTGTTGAAAAATAAACAAATGTATTTTTCATTTGTAAAACTCGTATGTTGGCTATTAATCAAAGAAAACAAAAAAGTTTTTAATTTCCATATCCCTTTATAGCATGATTTCATTCTGTTTTTTTTAATGGAAAGATATCTTAATGTGAACGTTTGTCGCCGTCCATAGACACACCCCATATCATTGTAGTAAAGATGCCCACCTATATCCCATTTTCCCGGAATTGGGCCTCTGTTACTCTAACTCATTGACGAAACAGCGCAGGCGCTGTTTGTGTCATAATATCACACTGACTTATTATTTTTTAATGTGGTTAGTGGCGGACGGGATACGGATAATTTAATCAAAGTCAAAATCGCTAAGGTGAGCCAGTATACTGAGCCAATATAAAAAAAACCCTTTAAAGTATTCATAATACTACGCGATAGTAAGAAGTGATACCCTACCCTTAACGTTATCCCCACGGCCGTGTATCACGAGTGGGCGTGTGTGCATTGTTGCACAGGGTTGTCGCTAATTGTCTCCACCTGGGATCTGCCTCCGAGCTTAGTTAATGAACTCCTTCTGACGAGTTACATGGTTTAGGATTAAATGGTAGGGCGCATTTGTTCGTGACATGGGAAATGATGCGTAGTGATTTCTTTTATGTTTTTCTATCTCCATATAGGATGTATCAGTGTACAGTTATGAGCTTCTAAACAGGTAGGAATGTAATTTAGAATTACTTTTATCTAATGGCTTCAGTTTCAAACCGACAGTTTCTACTTAGGCTGAGTTAAGTTAGGCTAACTTCTATGCTTCTCTTCCCCCAAATGCAACTGGAGGCCCAGTTGCATATGAAGCTGTGGTCTAAATGCGTTCGGGGCCCATTCATTTCGAAGCGTGGCTATCCCATGGTCAAAAACGCAATTTGGTAATAAAATGCTTACTATTTTACTTTTTACTAATAGGCATTATTTACAAGTCTTCCAATTAATGGTTATAGGATATTATTACCCCATATAGCTTTTGGTCCAGTATCCAAAAAAATATAGGGTAAATTAACGTTTTAAAGTTTTAAACTTTGTGAAAAATGAGAATTTTAAAGTAGCCAATCTATTTAAAAACATGGCCGAATAAATTTTGCAGGCTTAAAGATTACACCTTCAACTCGACAAATTGTACACCAGTCACGTCAAATTGTAGGTCGAAGCAAGGGGTAAGATTGCTGAAACCGGAAATTACTTGCTTTAAACTAGGCTTCGGTAATTACGTCCACGTAGACTTTGGAAAGTCAAAGATAACCAAAGTAGAAGTATAGTGAAGTTGTCTTCATGCAATGTCCATACATTCTTCCATCCGAGACTGCATCTCAAGTTTTTTTTTTCAATCTTCATGAGTATTAAATAAGAAAGAATAAGGAAAACATTTATGACCACCAACAATTTACACATAGACCAAAAAGACAAATAAAGAAAATCATAGAAGTTGCGGCCAACAAGGTTCCGCCCCAGTATGATGCAGCAGCGCGCTAGCAGCTGCTGCAGCGCTGTTTCAGGGTGGCCCTTGGGTGACGCCTTAAACTAATACATAGAGTAGACATGCACAAAACAACAGATACAAAAAAAAGCAAAAAATACAAAAACAAAAACAAATAGATTGAATGAAAAGATAAATAAAGAAAACAATAAGCCTTTGCGGACTAAGATATAAAGTATAAGGATAATAAAAAAAATATCATGAAGTCGTGCATTATGATGTCGCGTACTTCTACATTACCTCTGTGATAAAGAGAAAAACATTGTAATTAAACCTTTCGGATAGTTCCTCCAAATTGGGGACACAAACAAATATGGGTCTTCACTGGTTAACTACCCAAGTTTATACTATTCAACCAAGTGTGAGATACCATTTGTATCCAACAAAATGGTAACTACAAACGAAAACACTACTAGAGCAAAGTCTAGGTAAGCAATAAACACGTCAAGTAATTTAAGAGTTCCTAATTTATAGCCAATTAAGTAGTGTTAAGCTAAATAAGCAGAGCAGGGAAAGTTGTGACTCGCGCTAATGTAAATTGCAGATAGTAACAGGTATCAAATGACTCACATAAGAACGAGTATTTTTGCTTTATTTTTAAGAGTTCCTATCATGGAAGTAGTGATTTTGAATCATTTATTCCGAAGGCTCAGCGACTGAATTTTTTTTTTAATTTTTTAGGGGGAGACGTCACTACTACTAACTTGATTTTGAATTTGTTGACACCAACTACGTTTTTTAAGGTAGGTGTGTTACTTGAATAAATAAATATTTAAAAAAAAAGTCTATAGGTAGTCAAGCTTCATACCAATAAAAACCTTTAGTCAAATTGTACATAAATTATTTTTGTTCTAATTTACTTGGCCTCTTTAATTTTATATCTAATTTCATCTCACATTTTTATTTACGCTGTATAAGATTGGAGCGTAAATAGTAGTAATAGTACCTACACAATAAAATAACTAGCCACCCTATTTTGGTAGTATTAATGTGACAACACTCGTTCAAGTTATTCGATTTCTCGTTCCTCGGCCAACACCTCCATAAGTGGGCGCCCTATTATTTTTCAAATACCAGTAGTCATGTATCAAGTGAAATGGCGCAAATAAATCGCAGCGTCATAAATATCACATGACCGGAGCAACACTCGGGTCGCGTGGGTGGATGCAAAATGCAGCCGCGATTGTTCTGTTTAAGGGGACGCTGATCTAGTTAGGAGTGGACCGAAGTAAGCTTGTTATGTTTAAATACGAAGCTCTTACGGAATGGAATGTAGCAGGTATTTTGTATCCTGTAGTGACTGTTATCTGTGAACGATGGTAGGTCTGGATAAAGATGTTAACCTTCTTTTTTTTATGATATAGGTAACAGATGAGCTGACGGATCACCTGACGGTAAGCGATTGCTATTCCCAATAGACACTGCTTGGTCATTGGGGAATGAAACTGTATGTATCCGCGTTGTTTTTTTTTTAATTTGTTACGTCCTAAGTCCGACTCAGCAGACACAATAGAAATTCAATTGTTTTTATATTTAAAAAGGCTTTAAAAGTCTTACGCCCTAAATTTCATTTAAATGTAAATTTTATTTCTTATTTGTTGTTTATATCTTCTCGTGTTTATGATCAATTCGTGTGTTTGTATCATCATCATGAGGAGTGGGGTCCAAATTGCTAAATAACTGTATTTTCTTTTTTCTTTCTTTCTTACCATTAGGTGATCCGATCTCAGCCATCTATCACTTAAAAAAACATTCTACAATAAATCAAAAGAACACCCTTAAAAGGCCACTAAAGTTAACCCGAGTTCGGGCAGAGCCTTAACCCGTCCTCGTACTCGCTTTGATACGAACCGTTGACAAGTACATAAGTATTTGATTTATACCCACAACTACGCGAGTTATAGTCGCGGCCCTGTCTAGTATTATTGCTCATAGAATTGACTTCCAAATGAGGATTAATAAGGATTTATACGATCAGAAATAGAATATGCGTAGAGTCAATGGGAGCGCTAAACTCAATACTTATGGGAGGCGAGCTTCTCTATTCATACGTCTGGCTTTGGGTCCAATGCAGAAGTTATAGATTGGGGATTGCGCGGAATTGGACTGTCCAGTGTTGGTTTAATATTTCTTGGCTGTTTTGGCTAGATCTGGGATTGAAACAGGTTTTTAGCAGCCGTAGGTTCGTAGCAAAAATGTTTAACTTCCCACGTTTTGAATAGTTGTTCCATTTGGTACTAATACAAATGTTAATCAAACATTATGAAAGTCTGTCTAACGTATTTAAAAATACTTACATACACGGTGTGTTTTTTGTACTTGCAATTAGTACAACATCTCCCCCCCGAACTCCCGTTCGCCTAGTGGTTTAAGTACCAGGCCGTGATATCAGGGTCCTGGGTTCGATTCCCAGGTCAAGCAAACATTGCCTATGTTTCCAATTTTTCGAACATAGCTCGGGTTTGATGATGGAGGCCTTCGCCCCGCTTCACTTTACTTCTTACATTCTCTAGATACTAGTGGCCCGCCCTGGCTTCGATTCCGGACCTATTCTTGCTATTAGTTCCAATCGTTACTGATAGATGGCGCTAGTCGATTTCATCGCGCAAGTGTTTCGTCTTTTCGGGTTACCTATAAGTCTTGTGTGTAAGTAAATGGTGTCTCTTTATAAATAGTAGATTATTTGATGGACTTCATTTTCAACGTCTAAACAATGACGGAGAAAACGTCCGTTTAGCTCACTTCCTGAACTCCGTCCTATTGATTATCGCCGGGTTTAAAAGCTGACTTTTTAAAGCGACTCGGAACCAGTTGTTTCCAACTGTCTGCCACATCTGGCTTCTTTAGCCTGGTTTAGTTAGTGTTTCGAACTTTGTCATTTTCAACTTGAGAGTTGAAATCGTTTTAATGGCGGACTGTTTTTTAATTGTTGGAAGGAATCTGTCTTTTAACTTGGTGATGGACATTTAATTTTTGAGTACCTTAATGTACCCAAAATATTTTGCTAAATACAATGCATTGTATTTGCAAAATATTTTGCTAATTACAAATGCCCTGTTTTTCTTCTCTATCCAAAGACTAAACTGGAAGAAATTGCTGCAAGCCATAAGTCCGTGTTATTATACTGTATGTTGGTATTGTGTCATACTTAAATTTTGTTTCAGTAATAGTATAGAACATACGTCTTATTAAACAAATTATTTCATGTGATACAGATTAGAAATCTTTTCACAAAACTTTTGACAGTAATTAATGCCTTTCCCAAATAATACTTAAATATAAACACTTTTGTAATTAACCAGTTAATGGGTAAGTATTAGGTTTACCTCCAACTTTTCACTAAGCGACGCGAGTACACGGCTTTTCACTTCGAAATGTTGATGTTGTACTTAAGCAATTTATTATTAAGTAAATAGTTAAAGAAGTAATTTAGCTTAATGCTGGATCTTTATTAGGCTTACAATATTTTATTACTTGCGTTTATGTATTTTACAAGTATGACTAAAGTTACTTATGGTGTAAAACAAGTTCCGAAACTAAGATGATTTATCTTCTTTCTAATAAATTCTTTTTAACTTTTTCAATGGTACAATTTAATCATCTATACTGAATAAATTAAATTAAGCCAACAATTTTTATTACATTTCTGTTTATTCATAGCAGATTGTAAACTGTCTTCTTTTTTTACCAGCAATACTAAAAATCTATACCTATTTATTATTTCAGCAACGTCTATAACTTCTTCTTCATTTACGTCTTTATTGCTAAAAGGGGCTTTTTTTTTATGTGATAGGTAGCAGGCGAGCAGGCGGATCACCTGATGGTAAGCAATTGCCGCCGCCCATGGACACTTGCAACACCAGTGGAGTTGCAAGTGCGCTGCCAACCTTTTATCCCCTTCCCCCCCCGAGTGGGCCTCCGGTACCCCTCACTCACTCAGCGAAACACAGCACAGGGGCCGCTTCACGCTTTCTTAAAATTCCTTTACCAAGTCTCTCCTTTCATTTCTATCTATTTTTTTTTTGTCTTAACCCACCACTCGTCACTGTCTATAACACACACCATAAATTCAAAGTTCGACACTTTCACAACGACTTTATGGTGCTAATCACACTGAGCAGTTTCCATCTGAATTATGGCATTGAAAAATAGAACCACTGACCCAGAAATCCTCGGAGCTATTTGTCAAGCTGTCCCGTGATCCAATAAAGGGATTCCAGTCTAGAAAATTAATGTTACGTCTAAGTTTACCCACGGTGCAAGATGCTCATTAAATCGGAGTATTAATTTCATTCTGGTGTTGTTGATAACAACGGTTTTCTGTTTTATTGGTAGAAATAAATCTTTATTAATGACTATTTATCATGGCTCGAGTTGTTCGCAAATTAATAATAATTATAGGCTTCTGTTGCTTTTGTCTTTTTGTTATCTTAGTGGAAACATTGTTAGGGTTGTAATTGCGTTTATTATTATTTGTTATAAGATGTTTGATTTATTTTGAGTTTAATACATGATGGGATGAAATATTATTGATTATGACATTCGTTTATTAAAATTATAATACATTTCTAATTAATTAATTGTGCTATGCTATATTTGTATACAATGTGTAGATCATACGGTGAAAATGGCTTGAATTTAAGATTCATATTTTTAACTAAAGCAGATTCAGCATACGTCTAAATATTATGGTGGAACATAAAAAAAACTCAAAAATTAATTAGTTAATCTCATGACTAGTCATCTTTAACGTTTATTTAAATTTTTCAAATGGAAGAATATATTTATAGAAAAATAAGGGTTCATAATATTTACTTTTACATTCAATTATGAAATCAGTCATCCATCTTTGAACGAAAACCATTGAGGGCCACTTTGATTTTTTCACAAAGTTATACAACGATTTTTCTATGTTGATTCAATGCAAAAATACAGAGCCAAAACCTTCCCTCTCACAATAATATCTGTTCTTACAACAACAAAAACCCTTTTAAAATAATGATGGAATACGTTTCTTAGCTTTCTGTAACTCATGAATAAAATATCTTAACAGCAAAAAGGTTACCTGGCCAATAAAAGAACGCAAAAGTAATAAAACGCTACAAAGAAATAAAGACTAGTTTGGAATATCCCAGGCACAATAGCAGATGGATCGGGACCTGTCTATTGCACCAAATATTACGTAAAGATGCCATGTGTAGGCTTGAAGACTTTAGGGTTCAGTACAAACGGTAGACTATTGATTGATAGGTTGAAAGATACTATTTATTGCAAAACACAGAAAACTTCTTTGGGGGGTAAAGCTGAGCGCGTCCGTGGGCTTTAGCTCTAGATACCCACACGTGCCCCCTGGGTAGCGCCAAATGCTCAGCACTTTTTGTCCGTGGGAGAGCCACGCTTCGGCACGAATGGGCTGGCTCGACCGGAGAGATACCACGGCCTCACAGAAGACCGGCGTGAAGCAGCGCTTGTGCTGTGTTTCGCCGAGTGAGTGAGATCACCGGAAGCCCAAACCCCCCTCCCCCCTATGGCACAGTTGAAAACCAAGAAGTTACCCCAGGAGGGTACCAACTGCGCCAGCGTTGGAGAATCCCTCTCTGGACGTCCACGCTCAGTACAATCTGCGCCTGAGCTTGGACGCCCAGGCTGCCCTTCGTATTCTGGGGGGGGCAAAACTGTGTCCACTAATGTTGGGGCTAAGAGCAAGAACACCAAGGCACCCCCTGCCACACTAGATGTGGACTTTTGTAACATAAGGGGCCTACATTCCAACCTGAATGCTGTACACCACCATTTAGAGACAGCAAAGCCGGCTATGCTCTTTCTGACTGAGACGCAGATATCGTCTCCAGCGGACACGTCCTACCTTACCTACCCTGGGTATGGATTAGAACATTCCTTTTTACCTAGGGCTGGAGTGTGTGTGTACGTCAGAGACGATATCAGCTCTCGTCGCCTCAGCAATCTTGAAGGTCGGGACCTATCTATTTTATGGCTCCGTGTAGACAGCGACGACCACCCTCGCGTTTATGCGTGCCTTTACAGGTCCCATAGCGGTGACACCGAAACTGACCGACTCTTTGAGCGCATCCAGATGGCTTCGGACATTGTGCAGCAGCAGATCCCTTCTGCGGAAATCATTCTCCTTGGCGATTTTAATGCCCACCACGCCGACTGGCTCATGTCCAGTAAAACTGATTACGCAGGTCGATCTGTTCACGACTTCGCTCTTGCAAATGGACTGACACAACTGGTTACCACGCCCACACGAATCCCAGATGTGGACGGCCATGCTCCTTCACTGTTGGACCTTCTGCTGACCTCTCACTCGGACGGCTACAACGTATCCGTTGTTGCTCCACTGGGCTCCTCGGACCATTGCCTTGTCCGTAGTAAAGTGCCACTCACAGACTTGGCTCGACCGCGGAAAGCACGCGGGCGCCGTGTATGGCACTATAGGTCAGCAGATTGGGATGGAATGCGGTCTTTTTTTGCATCCTACCCTTGGAGGCAGGTGTGCTTCTTGCCGGATGATCCCAGCGTCGTTGCTGACTCTGTTACCGATGTGGTGTTGCAGGGAATGGAACTTTTCATTCCGTCTTCTGTGGTTCCTATCGGTGGCAGATTTCGGCCCTGGTTTGGTTCATCTTCCAGAAAAGCTTCTCGTAAGAAGCAGGAAGCTTACCAAGCCTGGGCTGATGCGGTGGCGACGGGGGATGAAAATACCAGCGCCCTCAAAAAGAAGTACAACTTCGCCTCCAGGTCCCTCAAAAGAGACATTGCAAGAGCGAAGTCGGTGCACATCGGTAGAATCGGCGAGAGACTTGAACGTCTTCCTTCGGGAACACGTGCGTTCTGGTCTCTCGCCAAAGCTATCGAAGGTAATTTCTGCATGCCGTCTTTTCCTCCTTTGCGCACGGGAAATGATTCGTTAGCCCATGGCGCAAAAGAGAAAGCCGACTTTCTGGGCAAACTCTTTGCGTCCAACTCGACTTTAGATGATGGGGGCCAGGTACCACCGAGCATACCGCAGTGCGATGGGTGTATGCCCGACATCCGCTTCCACCAACGCTCGGTGCGTTTAGCCCTCATGTCTCTAGACGTTCACAAGTCGAGTGGGCCCGATAGAATCCCACCCATTGTGCTAAAGATGTGCGCTCCGGAGTTGGCACCGGTACTCACGCGACTCTTTCGGCTTTCCTACTCTTCTGGCGTTGTCCCGACGTCCTGGAAGACGGCCTTAGTCCACCCGATCCCCAAGAAAGGCGACCGCTCAGATCCGTCCAATTATAGACCGATAGCCATAACCTCCCTTTTCTCAAAAGTTATGGAATCCATAATTAACAGCCAGCTCCTTCGGTATCTCGAGGGTCAGGAGTTGCTTAGCGACCGACAGTACGGCTTCCGCCAGGGTCGGTCAGCTGGTGATTTGCTGACTTTCCTGACTCACCGTTGGGCACAGGCGATTGAGAGTAAGGGAGAGGCATTGGCGGTTAGTCTGGACATTGCGAAGGCCTTTGATCGGGTCTGGCACAAGGCGCTTCTCGCGAAGCTTCCTTCCTATGGGCTTCCCGAGAAATTATGCGAATGGGTCTCTAGCTTTTTGGAACATAGAAGCATCAAGGTCTTAGTTGACGGTGAATGCTCCGACACTATGTCCATAAATGCTGGAGTCCCGCAAGGCTGTGTGCTATCGCCCACACTGTTCCTTCTTCATATCAATGATATTTTGCATAAACGCGATATTCATTGCTATGCGGATGACAGTACGGGCGATGCGTTTTACAACGGCTGCGCTAACATTTCTCGGGAAAACGTCATCGAGAGCCGAAACAAACTTGTGTCTGAGATGGAAGCATGTTTGAACGAAATCTCAGATTGGGGTAGACTTAACTTGGTCCGATTCAACCCCAGCAAAACACAAGTTTGTGCGTTCACCGCAAAAAAATTCCTTGGGTCGCATTTCCTAATTTTGAGAGCACCCCCTTAAATGCCTCAGCCACTATTGGTATACTTGGTATCGACATATCGAGCGAAGTCCAATTCCGGGACCATCTAGAGGGCAAGGCTAAATTAGCCTCAAAGAAGCTTGGCGTGCTAAATAGATCGAGACGGTACTTCACTCCGGCTCATCGCCTTCAGCTATATAAGGCGCAAGTCCGGCCGCATATGGAGTACTGCTCTCATCTTTGGGCAGGAGCACCTGCGTACCAGCTTCTTCCTCTAGACCGGATCCAGCGGAGAGCGTCTCGAATCGTCGATTGCCGGGATATCACTAGTCGGCTTGACCCCTTGGCGCTGCGGAGAGATGTTGCGTCTTTGTGCATTCTCTATCGCTTATACCATGGGGAGTGCTCCGAGGAATTGTTCGGTTTGATTCCTGCCGCCTCGTTTCGACATCGTTCCACGCGGCAGCAGTTCCATCCATTTCATCTGGATGGCTGGCAGTCCACTACTGTGCGCTTTGCCAGGAACTTTCTGCCGCGTACGACAAAAATATGGAACGAACTGCCACCTGCGGTATTTCCGGACCACTACGACCTACAAACCTTCAAGAAAAGGGCATATCTCGCTCTAAAAGGCCGGCAGCGCACCTGTGAAGCCCCTGGAGTTGCAGGTGTTCATGGGCGACGGTAATCGCTTAACATCAGGTGATCCGTATGCTCGTCTGCCCCCTATCCTATAAAAAAAAAAAAAAAAACTTCAATAATAGGTATTCCGAGTAAAATAATCTGAAGTGTGGTTAAAGGGTAGGGGGGTTTTGCTAAGCACTCGGACACGTATGGCTCCTAATAATAAAATTGCTGCTAGTAATCTCTACAAGATCACCATTAAGATTCTAACATTAGATAAAAGAAGGACAGGCGTTGAAATTTGCAAAAATTTAAGATTTGGTAAAAAATTAGCAAGCTGTTACTGGACAAAAATTATCCATCCTTAAACAAATCATATCTTTTTATAGCGGCTAAATTTGAAAAAAAAAATCCAACAAATCACCTTTTTTTTTTGGCTAAAGCCAATAGAAACACCAATAATACACTGCAATAAGAAAATACTTACTCAATATCCTTAAACAACTACTACTGGTATTTTTCACAAGTACCATAACTAGTTGGCAATGACTAACATGTACAAAATAAGCCTCGTTAACTCAGAAAGAAGCCCTCAGGCAACTTGTTAATCTACCTAGAAAAACAGAAGAAACACAAATATAATACTACTTGAACCTACTTTACGACCTAGGAGGCCTAGGAGAATCAAATTAAAATGATTTATATTTGATTCTCCTAGGTCAGGAGAATCAAACATAAATCATTTTCTTTGAAATGAGAAGAGCAAATTCGACTAAATTGTCCAGGTAACCAGTATTTATTCATCCCTTCGATCGCGCTGGATAACTTTGATATTTTTTCTTTTAAACGCGGATCTTGCGGTAATCTAAAACAATAAACGTTCACTTAAAAATAATACGTTATTAATTTGCATGTTTTATTGATTTCTAGTCGAAATAAAATTACTATTTTATATCTGACCGCTATTAAAACAATTCCTATCGAAACTGCTGAC
>JABMDO010002739.1:0-19317 GCA_014851415.1 Cnaphalocrocis medinalis
TTATCTACACTTACAAATATTTCAGGTACTAAACTTAGACAGTGTTTAGTTTTTTTAATATGATTTGATCGGGAATCAAACCCGGGACTTTTCGCGCTTCGGGCGAACACCTAAGCCACTGCACCAGTGAGGCTGTCAAGGGCCACTAGTATATTATATAAAAAATATGTTTAGTTGGAGGCATCAGTTTGTGAAATATAAGCATCTAACTGTACCAGTTAGCATTTATCGTGAATGTTAGATTTATTGAATTTAGATCTAGTTGTTTCGAAATGGTGATTTATATCTAAGACAGCATACACTATACAAGATGGTCATTTAACTTGGAAACACAGGCACTCCCAGTTCATACGAGTTATAGTTGTTGGAATAATATCAATGGATAGTCCGCCCTCACCTCGTTTCTGGACATTAGTGCCACTCTCTTTCAATAGATGACGCTGGATGTCAATTGCATCGCTCTAGTGTTTCACCTTTTATAATAGAAATAGAAAGATTATTTATTTAATTTAAGTCCTTATAGAACATTTATGAATGTCAAACATTATTATTATTCGTGTGATGAACACTTATGTTTGTTCAATGTCTGGATGTTATATATGTATTTAAGTATTATATTTGTGATCCTCTGTTGTCTGATATCTGTAACACAAGTGCATAAGCTACTTGGTATGGAGTCAGGTCAATGTATGAGATGTTGTGTGAATTTATTATTATTATTATTTTGACATTTAAGACTTAACTACGGCATATTATGTAGTATGCATTACATTTACTAGTGATATTGCTATAAATGGATTCTTTAAATACCATCTATTCATCATCATCATCATAATTTCAGCCAATAGACGTCCACTGCTGGACATAGGCCTCCCCCAAAGTTCTCCACACAGATCGGTCCTGTGCCAACCGCATCCAATGGGCTTCCGCGACCTTCACCAGATCGTCGGTCCACCTAGTGGGAGGCCTACCACGGCTGCGGCCTCCTGCCATACCATCTATTATATTACATATCACTAATTAAAAATCCTCTGACCGATATTCCAACGGCAATTGGCTACGGCGCCAACCTTAACGATCGGCCATACGATTACGAATGAAACACCAGTGTGATACGGCTGAAGAGATATTGAGCGCCTGACGGCCTAACATGTTTTCCGAGGTACGGGGTTCAAGACCCCCAACTTCCAGACTACTACGTGCTGACAGTGAGAATCCCTGAACAAAAAAAAATCGGTAAAAAAACTTTTAAGTTAAACGGTTTTATCTTATGTGCACTGAAAACTAGAAAATAATAATAACAATTAGGTATTCTGAAGTTCTAGATCAGAAATATTTTAGTACTAGGCAGAATAGCTTTTAGGCATATTAGACTAAAATAAAAACGTGGGGCCCATAACTATTGCTGTAATACTTTCTTCTATACTAAGTGCGGATTGCATCGACTTACTATAATCGTAACTGGAGATTTTGACAATCAATAACCAGCCGTGGCGGCTTCACCAGCAAACGCCGAGCTCATGATCTACCAAAGTATAAAGATATGCTTTGCCATAGGTAGGATTTCAGAGGGGCCCCACGTTTTTATTTTAGTCTAATATGCCTAAAAGCTATTCTGCCTAGTACTAAAATATTTCTGATCTAGAACTTCAGAATACCTAATTGTTATTATTATTTTCTAGTTTTCAGTGCACATAAGATAAAACCGTTTAACTTAAAAGTTTTTTTACCGATTTTTTATTTTCTAGTTTTTAGTATTTAACGAAAATGCCTACCGAATATTCCTCAATCTATTTAATTCATTTAGTGCATCATAATTGAATTTTGCTGGAAATTGTATGGCTTTCGGGTGTATGACGTGTATGCTCTGCCAAAGTCAATCCAAACTGATGATACATCTGTTTCATACATTTGGGTTCGACGGAACTGGGGCCAAACAATTTCTGTAATGTGGCCTTTTACCAATCCTTTTATCCGGGAGAAGACGGAGTCACAACCGAGTTTCAATATTAATGGCGAATACATGTCCGGTCCGGTCTCTGTTAATGGAGTACCTCTCGAAGTTGTCCAGGAATATGTCTATCTAGGACAAACGCTCCAATTAGGCAGAAACAACTTCGAGAGAGAATCCAATAGAAGAATAATTCAGCTAGGCTGAGCAGCATTTGGTAGGTTTCGTCAAGTCTTCTCGTCACCTATCTCTCAAAGTCTTAAGTCGAAAGTCTTCGACCAGTGCGTCTTCCCGGTCATGACTTACGGTGCCGAGACGTGGACACTCACGGCTGAATTAATCCACCGGTTCAAAGTCGCTCAAAGAGCTATGGAAAGGGCTATGCTTGGAGTATCTCTGAAGGACCGCATCAGAAATGATGTAATCCGACAGAAAACCAGAATCACCGACATAGCCTACCGAATTAGCAAACTAAAGTGGCAGTGAGCTGGTCACATTAGCCGCAGAACTGACAACCGTTGGAGAAGTAAAGTCCTTGAGTGGAGACCGCGACTCGGTAAGCGTAGTGTTGGACGCCCTGCGACAAGATGAGATGATGATATTCGAAGGCTGGCTGGTGTGGACTGAATGAGAATGGTAGAAAATCGGGAGCGGTGGCGTGCATTAGGGGGGACCTATGTCCAGCAGTGGACGAGTGTGGGTTGCTGATGATGACCAATCCTTTTGTAACGTCAATGTTGGACCGCAACATTACTTTTGCTCCTAGAAATATTTAAGTACTGATGGTAAGTCTCCAGTCTTATATATATATCTGTTGGTATGATATTTGCTAAATTTAAATTATCTGTATTTCGTGTGGCGTCAATTAGTTGGTCCTGTACTTTAATGGTATAAATTCGAGATCCCTACGAGTAATGGACATTTTATCGGTCGACCCCCCCCCCCCCCCAGAGGTTCAGTAGAGGGGCAAGGCTATAATATAATATAACAAGAGGCGCCCAATCTTGAGGGGAAAACGCTCGCGACATTACATTTTTAGTCATCGTAATGCCATATAGACCTCAGCACGTTTTAACCTATTACCTTAACTTGGGTGGTAAAGCTACCGCTAACTACGTAGGTACCATCTAATTACCTATTTTTTATTTTATCTGTCCTCCTAACGTCACACAATCTTGGACACAACTGTTCTGGACACAACTACTCATGCCCTCACCCAATACGCCATTTTGTAACGACGTCCATCTTGGATTTTAAAATTTGTCATAATCACAGTATTCTACTAGTGTAGCCCTTTCATTTGATACCCATATTGAGGGGGTTGTGGAAAAATATGATATCCGCCATTTTGTACCGGCGGCCATCTTGGATTTACAATGTTATTGATATTACTATATTGTATTGTCATCGGAACTAAAGGTGTGTACCAAATTTCAGATCAATCTGACAAGAGGAAGGTACTTAAATTTCAATTTCTAATTTTGACCCAAACAAACCAACAAATAAATACCGTACGGGTCGAGCTAAATAAAACCGTTTAAAAACCGTTTAAAAACTACTATGCTCCTTACTATTTTAAGCGTGAAAGGTTTTTAGGATGTACGGAAGATGAAATATTTCATTTTATCTTGGTTTGTGGAATAAAAATCTCAAGTCGGTATGCGAACTTTGTGTATTGCCAAGTGAATGAGGATGTGAGGCCTAATCCAGGGTAATCACTTCACTGATGCGAGTGTCTATGGGCAGCGGCTATCGCTTACCATCAGGTGATCCGTCTGCTCGTTTGCCACCTATCACACAAAAAATAACCCTTTAAATCACCACACAAACCAGTGAATACCACTCGACACCTATGTAAACCGATAGTGTTGTGAAACAGGTCAATATGGAATAGAAAGACTATCGACATACTGTTTTATCGCTCGCGTAATGTAATGTAAGCGCCACACCTGCGGTCCGGGCTAGTGTTGGGGAAATATTAGTTATCGATAAAAAACTGCTTTAAAATATTTTGTAGAGTTAGTAGTTTCATTTATAAAGTTGATTCTAGGCTATCTTTGGAGGTCGTATGTTTTTAATTAGGTCAGAGCATTTCCTTCGAAAAAGTATGATGACTTCTTATTAAGATGCGCCAAATGTGGTGGTTACATGTAACTGAGTTTAAAATTAAACGATGTTTGTTTAGAAGGTAAGTACATGTAGGTATTTATACCCACCAAAATACAGAAAGAAAGAAAAGACGAAGTCCTCTTTGATTTTATTTGCAATTACCTACTTTAAGCCCGTTTACTTTTATATGTGGCTTCACAATCAAGTCTATCAATAATGTTATTATTTAACTAACTAGTTCATACAGACATCGTAAAAATATAAACATTTGTCAATATAAAAATATCAAAGCATAGGTTTGACTGTGTCCAGATAAATTTGGGTTTCGTCCCCTCCCTCCAAATAATGATGATGTTTAGCTTGTTATTGGTTGTATTAACTACCTACTAGCTGTATTTTTCTATTTCACATGCAGGATTGTAAAACAAGTGTCCATCCATGTCCATAATAAAATCTTTCTCTAATGTCAAGTTTAGATAGATCACCATGTACCAACACGTGTTCAAGTAAAAACAAACATGATTTTAGATATTTATCGACATTTTATCAACACTTCCCCCACACCCCCATTTGCAAATACAAGTGCTAGAGGAGTGGCTAATCGTGCCGATACGTGCCTAGCTTGCTTGAACTTTCGCCATTAGCTGAAGATAATACCAATCTGCGCCAATTAACCATAATGAACTCTGATAGGAGAATCAGGTAATTTATATAAGGGTGATCAGGTTGATCAGCGGAACTGGCAACGGGCTGGCCATATTTGTCGAAGAACTGACAACCGTTGGGGTAGAAAAGTTCTTGAGTGGAGACCGCGACTCGGAAAGCGAAGTGTAGGACGGCCTTTGGCTAGATGGAGTGACGATCACCGAAAGCCATTGGTATAGACTGGATGCGTCTAGCTGAAGACAGGGTGAAATGGTGAAATGACGAACATAGGGGGAGACCTAAGTCCAGCAGTGGACTGAGACAGGCTGATGATGATGATGATGACGAAACACAGTGCAGTTTTTTATGTTTTTTTAATGACAGCGAGCAGACAAACAAACAGATCACCTGATGGTAAGCGATTGCCGCATAGTCACAAGTTCAGTCACAAGTGTGCTGCCAATCGGCCCGTATAAACACCCTAATAAGGGGTAAACAGATGAAACGTAGTGATATCCATGGGTGGGAGTTAGATAGAACCCTAATATCCACTGGCGAGCATTGATACAATATCCGGGCGGGTTCCGCGCGCGGACATTACATCAGTGATACAATTTCCCTCGACATCCGAAGCTGTAGATGACTTTGCATCATTTGGATGACAATACAGAACGGTTTTGAAAATGATACATAGCCAATTTAGTATTTTTTTGATGATTTTTGTACCAGTTCCTGAAACTAAGGCCAAATGTCCTACTACTCCAATTGATCCTAATTGATGAAATATTTACGAAATTATTATGTTTTGAGGTAAAATATCTTCATCGTCGTCTCAGTGTGTGATTCCCGGTTGTGTCCAGGCTGTCGTTTTTTATCCCAGGGTAAAATACTTACCATGATTCAGAAAGTGGCGATTCTGGTTATTACAATGAAGGGATCTAACCTTCACAAGGGAATCAAACTATGGCTACATGTTTAAGATAGTTGAACCAAACCACAAAATAATTACACAGTCAGTCTTTATTTTGTGACCAAACTACGGCCTTCTATTAAAAGGCGCACGTTCTAAGCCACTATACTACTTTCTTTGTAAATATTACATACGAGTATAACAGAAATGGTCTGAAATAGTTACGTAAGCTTACAATTAATATCTTTCTCACTAGTGCGGTACAACACAAATAAAGAGGCCGAAGAAATCCTGCCGAGAACAGATGGTGGACGATTTGTAGGGTGACCAGGTAATAAACAAGTAAAGTTGTAGCCTATTTGAAAGAACGAAAGAAAAATTTTTTTTTTGGTCACAAAAAATAATTGCATGAAAATTATTTGACATTTAGCATTAAAAACTTAACTAGTACATGTCATTGTAAATAAATCACGTCCCACTGTAGGGTATGTGTCTCAATTGAACACTGTTAAATTTTAGTCCCCAAAAACCAACGTTATATTACGTACCTAACACAAATAAAGCCACTTTCGCATATTATATCATCAAACGTGGGAGAGCCACGCTTCGGCATAAATGGGCCGCTTTGATCGGAGTGATACCACGGCCTTACAAAAGACCTACGACGAAACTCGTAGGTACTTATAGTCTGTGTGTAAATACCAGAACTAGGGCCACTCACAGGTTGCCCTAGTTTTACACCAGGTTGATTGGTATGGATGTATGGCGCATTTATTTATTTATGTATGTACAAGTCAAGTAATAAACAACTATAGTCTGCCGCAAGAAAGTGTAGTTATAGACCTTGAGTGCGCAGAAACCAATTTTCATAAAAAGTCTTCTTTTTTACAAGTGCGCAAAATAACGGTCATCGCTATACTTTTGGAGGCACAAAAGTATAGCGATGACCGTTATTTTGCGCTATACAGAACTACAACTACATATAACGGGAATTCCCTAATTACTTGGATGCAGGTGGCATAAGACCGATCTGTATGGAGAACATTGGGGAAGGCCCATGTCCAGCAGTGAACGTCTATTAGAAATAATAATGAATAAACCACTCTCTTTCTAATGAACCACGTAAAAGTTTCTTGAGGAAATTACTAGTCTACACGAAAAATACCTATAAAAACAAGTACTAAAAAGTGCTACTTTATATCATCCCCGAATTTACAGTCAATCATATTTTTACAACCACCCATCCATCTCACCAGGCTCAAAATTGGTATGCGGATATAGGTAATCTCCTATATGAGAAAATGATGTGAAAATTCTTTCAAATCTTTAATTTTCTTTTATGAGCCTTAGTCGTAAAATTGCAGTACCCTAGTTCTGAAGCTCGAACTGATTCTGGAATGAGAATTTAAGTTATCTACCTTGAAAACTTAAGTTGTCTGCCTTATTGCAACCGAAGGACATGATTTTGAAGTTAGATCTAGGTAAGTCAAAGGAGTTGTCCCAGAATGTATGGAGTCTCGGCGTGGTATATGTACCCTATACCAAAATATAGAGAATTATATGAAGAATAGTTTCTGACCATCTAATTTTTATATTGTAGCATAGCTTTTTGGGAGGAGCAATTTATTTGAACAAAAGATTGCAACACAACAAAATGGTTGTCAATGTTGGTTACCTATTGATTGACATTACAAATTCGATGACGTTTGACGTTTGTTTGTCTGTCTGACGTTTGACGGAACAAACCACAGACTAAGAAATAAAACCTATCCAAAAAACCAAACCCTCTAACGTCACATTGACAGAATTGACATTGACAGTTGTTTTATTTTTGTCTTTGGTCACCGTCATCTCACGCGTCTTGTCTTTGGTAAAGGTTGAAAAATGGTCATCTTTATTATTTTATAGCCTTTGCCCAGCAGTGGGACAGTATAGGCTAAATAAAAAAAAAACCAGAGAACTGTGCATTATATGGAATTCATTGTATTTTTCTCGTAATAAGCAATTTTTCTCCGTTTTTTAATGTAGCGTACATAGACCCAACCTATAATGGGACAACTCCTTTCTAAAGTTTCTTGACTATATAAAGCGTTTCAAACTTTCATTACATAGGAGGACTATTATATTTTACATCACAATATCTACCATGAACTTTGTTATCGGCAGTAGGCCCTACATGCCTTGATGTTTTCAGTACAAATTTATCTTTTTTTATAAAAACTATTATTTATCCTATTTATAAATAGTACAAGTACCAGCCCGCCTTTACTTCAATAGTAATTTATTTCTCGTACTTAGTCCATAAATTAAGTTTATAAATATTTTTCAGCATTAGGTACCATTAAAATAATCAAAACATAACACATTTGTATATAAAATTGCATCACGCTAGTGTTATTAGATTTGTGAATGTCTATACAATTAACCTCTTTGTTAGCATAAATAGTTGTAAAGTCCAGGACATTCCCGAGTCCCCTCAAATTGATGCTTGCAGAACTGGTTTATGTAGGCTGTCATTCACTTTCGTCCTTCCCACCTCGTCATTATTGGCAGGCCGTCGAACCGTAAAATACCTCACCTATATTCCCATGACTGCCTTACTCGGTGTAACCAACCTTGAAGTTTTAGCAGTTAAGATGCTTTAGTTTTCTCCGCATAATATTCTAAATGTAGTTTTAAAGATGTTTTGTTTTACATATTTATTCTAATGTTGTTGTCTTTCTCAGTTTCTTGAATAACTTGGAGATTGCAATATATTTGGACCATGGTAAAAATAACATTTTTATTATTTACTAGTGGCCCACCATCACTTTGGTTTTGGGAAAGTAGTTCCACTTGACTACCGATAGATGGCGCTGGGTGTCAATTGCATCGCGCTACGGTATCCCTTTTTGATTTGTAGGTAGGTATGAATGTATACTGTATGGTATGGTAACTGAACTTATGTAGCAGGTCTAGGTGACCCGCTTAGTTGTTAATAGAAAAAGACCCGATTGCCTACAAAGCTCTCGCTTCAGAGCCCGGGGTGTGCTCAGACAATGATTCATTATTAAATTTGGAAAGCCTGGTAATTACGATAAAGTAACTAACGTCGGAATACTCTCAGACGATGATTCAGTATTTGGGGAGTCTGGTAATTACAATAAAGCGACTGCCGTAGGACCCTCGTAAACCTTTAACTGGGGAGCCAGACCAACTGATCATGGTTACCGGTGCACACTCAGATCTCGACCTTCCATATGGAAAGCGATTTCTTACTCTCCGTAGCTACTATCACTTACATCACAAAATAAAACATCTTAGAAATAAAATACCATACAGCAAAACAAATGGGCAACGACTAAGAGGCAGACACAGAAAAAGATGACATGACGATTTAGACCACCACCAACAGGATTGGCAAGAGATGGCTACTGGCAGAGACCAGTAGAGGAGTTTGGGAGAGGCCTTTGTCCGGCAGTGAAATAGTTTAAACTTATTAAGAAAAATAAGACACAAGTCCCTTCACCAGCCCATGGTCCTTCCTACCGTCTCGGCATACGGACCGAATCTTGGGAGACGCTCACCAGGTACTTGCTAAGGGCTTTTTCCCCGGTGCGTTTCTTCACTCCCTACAATGTCTGTGTCTTTAGTCGATCTCAATGTCACTTCTCCCCAAATGGGGCGTGAAACACCACAGCACATGCGACTCGCGCTCGGGCAGTTCCACATCAATCGAAGTCCTTACTAATGTCAAACCTTTTGTGTGCAAACGCACGCAACCATCGAAAACCTTCTGCAGAGTTGACCATCTCTTGATGGTATACTGGTCCTATCTCGTTCCTGTTCCAGTCATTCAGCATCTGTTGCCGTTCCTCTTCATACAGTTGACATACCCACAGCGCATGGTCCCGAGTCTCATCAGCTTCTGCACAGGGACATACAGGTTAATAAGAAAAAGAAATAAAATAAGCTATTCAGTATTATGTCAACGCATGGCCACCCTAATGATCGCCGAGCCAATTTGGTAAATTATCCCTTTCCTGCTGCGTGCGACGTGTTTCTTTGTCCCGCACAATTCCGCGACTTTTTTCACTGGACGATTGTTTACGGCTAATATACCAGGTGAGAGACGCCAATCTGTTTAGTCTATGAAGGAAAACGTGGGCATTTTGACACTAAACACTAACGTTTGGTAGGTATTATATTGTCCCTTACATTGATAGATAGATATTCTTTATTGCACAAAATATCAAAGCACCTAACGCTTACATGGCAAGTCACAAATACAACATCGGCAGTTTTATCACTAATAGCGATCTCTTCCAGACAACCTTGGGAGTAATACAGCATTAAGTAATTGTATAACGTTTTTTCTTAATATAGCGCGACTTTTTTTGTATTACACTATAAGCCAAAGCTTGACCACAAACACACCTAATTTAAAGTGACATTGAGGTATACGATGACATTGCGTTTGCCTCGAAGATGCTAAGTTAGTTAGTCTCATGTTAGAAACGTCTACTCTATCTTTTCCCCTCGATAACATTCGGCTTTACAATCAGAAACATTTCTTTCTGTAACAAGACTAGTGAGATAAACAATAAAAAATCACTTAACTCTCAATAACACGCTCTAATGAAAACTTCAAAGCAACACAATCAATACTTAATATCATTAATCTAATCATTAATGGAGTAAATCATAATGCACAAAAAATGGCCGATAAAGTACCGCGGCGTTTTGAAAACAATAGCACTAACTATTTTAATCGTGCATTCGCGAAAACACTTAAACGCTAAACATAGACGCCTATTTCAACAGCAGAAGGTACAAATTCGAATGAAGTTTAAACAGGAATGACGGCAAATGTAAATTTGTTGACCATCGATACGTACCAAACAAAAGATATCATCTATAATGACTTCCACTTAATAAATCACTCTAAAACAGTTTATATTTTAAACTTTACCGTTTCGGCCACACAGTCCAAAAACGATGCAAACATTTTAATAAGACTTGGAAGTTTTCAATTTGAATTCAAGGGACTTGTTTTAGACTGTGGAAGAAAGTTGATTGTATAGGCATACGGTCTAATAGATTTAATTATGGTTGATTGCTGTACCGTATTGTTTTATAAAAGTAGTTTCATACCCTACGGCTTTCAAAGGAATTCTAGTTGGATAATGAATTAAACTTAATGATATAGTGCCGAATTTCTCATAGGAACTGTTGTGACGGACGTACATTGTTATCTTATCTTCCCATATACTTGACGGCCTTAATGGCGCAGTGGCTAAAGTGGTCGCCCGAAGCGCGAAAGGTAACGAGTTCGATTCTCAGTCAATTCAATTTTGGAAACTATAATTTTTAAATTTTCTTGGATCTGGGTGTTCCGGGTTGACACCCCCAGTTAATTATCGTCATCTGGTACTATAATGTACAGGGACGATATAGTACCTACTAATTTGAAACCAGGTTGATTGGTGTGATTGTCTGGCGCATTTATATGAAGCCGGGCCGTAATATCGGGGTCCCGGGTACGATTCCAGGGTCGAGCAAAAAATATGTTTCGAATTCTTTGAACATAGCTCGGGTACCTACTACAATCGCACCTGATGGAAAGTGACGATGTGATCTAAGATGATACGCGTTTGCCTAGAAGATAGCTGTTCACGCTTGTCTTAAAGATGTCCAGATTATAGTTTATGTTTGTTTATCATTTGAGACAAAGTGCGTGCGTAGAAAGTATTCAACATAATATTGTCCTTTATTTTGTCATAACAAGAGAACATTCAAAAACGATATTGCAGACTCAACTAAACAAACATTATGACACTAAAATCTCATTTACCATTATGCTCATTAGTTATAATTTGGAAATCCTCATTGATAGTACAAATGTGTCGGAATTTCACACACTCCAAACAGCTATTGCATGTATTGCATATAAATTTTTAGAACGATGTTCGATTAAACCACTTGCAATTTTGTGCGATAGTTCCTACTCGAATACCACAATAATAACCTATGTTCTATCTATACTACTTATCTTCTATACTACTTATAAAAAGATAAATTCTATAGATATCGACAATCCTATATACAAACTAAAAAAGCGAAACACAAGCACGATGTAATCGACGCTCAGCGACATCTATCGAAACTGATCGAAGCGAATGTTCCAAAACGAAGTGAGGACGGGCTGCTAGTTTCAGAATAGCATAAAAAGTCAGGGAACAGCCTTGGTATCACTTCGGTCGAGCCGGACCATTTATAACAAATCCTGGCTCTTCCGCGGTAAGATGGATTATAGTTAGTTGGATGGGTTTTCGTTTTCATTACTTTTACAAACGAAAATAAATTCTGAACAAAAGTAAGTAAGTATATTTTCCGAAAAGTGTGTACCTACGCGTGTCTTAATGTGTTTTTCAGAAAACAGCGTGAAATTTATTGAATTTTCCTTCACAAAAAGTAAAAAAAGAAAGCCAAATGGATTCCCGGAGTGTTTGTATGTCTAAAAAAGTCATCAACTCCCATACATCAAACCAGCTCAGACCTCTTATGTCGGTTGTCATTAGCGAGCCACTATTTCTAGGGTTCAGTCAAGAATAAAAATAGAAAACTACGTAGAATTATTTTTAAAATTATTACAAAAAAAAATATTAGTGGAATATCCTTTTTACTGATATTTTTCTTTTAGTACTAGTATTATATCATATTTTATAGTATTAGTACCTACTTCATCTTTCACTACTGTGTTTTTATGAGATGCGAGACATAGAGAGACTTCGTACGTGTGGAGATAGTTATTTGCAAACAGTATAGTTTTATAATTGTAGCCCATGTCTTAAACTGATGAATAAGCTAATTTTTTTTTTATGTGATATATAGCAGACGAGCAGGCGGATCACCTGATGGTAAGCAATTGCCGCCGCTCATGGACACTTGCAACACCGGTGGAGTTACAAATGCGCTGCCAACCTTTTATCCCCTTCCCCTCCGGGTGGGCCTCTACTTTACAATTATTGAAAGTTTCATTAAAATCCATTCGTTAGTTTTTGCGTGCATTTATATATTGCATTTATACTTACAAACTTTCACGTTTATGATATTGGTGGGATAAATAAAAGGTTGTGTAAAAAACCACCATAGTGAGTACCTGAAAAAAAAACTCCAAATTTTTTCACGCACTATATTCTACGGAACACTAAGGTATCCAGTCAGATTCACACTTAACCAGTTTTTACCACCACTAGCCGTAATAGTAGCCCCAAGCGTCACATGCCTTATTTGTCATTACTATTACACCGGATTCCTAAGTCTTAATTTGCAAGCAAGTGTAGAGTCGAGTTATGATAAATGACAAGTATGTTTGATTATGTAGTTCACGAATTATCACTTATTAACCGCATTTTACTTGCTTAACGTTCAGTTGGTCTAGTGGTTGAAGTACTTACGAGCAGTTACGACTTGGTGATTTTAAAAAAGGCTTATTCCTTCTATATTTTGGCTGATAGGCTGCTTTTCCACCAGAGCTGTGCGAGGTAGCAAATCAGTGTGCGAGGAAAAAATCCACCAATAGAATCACTTCATTCCTCTCTAGAAGTTATTCCATTGGTGGATTTTTCCGCGCACATCGCCTAGCTACCTCGCACAGCTCTTGTAGAAAAGCAGCCTGACCATTAGGTGAGCTGTCGTTTAAGTGCTGGTATGTAAAAAATCTATCATCATCATCATCATCAGCCTGTTTCAGTCCAACGGTAGAATTATGTCTTATGCAAAATTGGAGAGGCTTACGCCTCTCCGATCGTTTTTTCGCTTCTCACATCCAGCTCTTATCAGCCATCTTGCGCTGATCGTCACTCCAACTGGCCTGACGGCACCCTATATTACGTTTACCGAGACATGGTGTCCACACCAAAACTGTACCCTAGGTGTTACTCACTTATTTATATGTCGATGACTTTGATGATGGAGTAGAGAAACGGTGAGCATAGCTCTTTCTATAGTTTGCTGAGCGACTTTAAACTTGTGGACTAGCCATGTTGTTAACACATATTTAATGTCGTACTATTTATAAAGACATGACTTCAATAGACAACGACAAGGCTTATAGATAAACCGAAAACACGAAACGCTTGCGCGATGTAATTGGACACAGAGTCATCTATTGGTTCATTTCGGAATTCCAGTCCCGAAGCGAAGTGAAGTCTTGTCTAAAAGGTTATTAAATCCATTTGATTGACTTTGAATTTATAATCTTGTGTGTATAAAATCATTACAATATTGAAAACTCAAAATAAACTAACTGTAGTTAACGCCCTTTTAGATGTAACACGACAGTGTAAGTAGTTTAACAAATGAATTGATTTCGCAGAAAGCATAATAGTTGTTAGTAAACCCGAACAAATTTATTCATCGCGAGATTGTTAGATAATAAGATAATCTGAACATTACCAAACGATCGTAACCCGAATCTAATTCATTTGTAACAGTATATTCTGTCGAAGGAGTTTTATAGTCTTCGATTTCCAAGATGACTGTTAAATTTTATAGAAAGGTCGTTGTTAAAATAAAATTATATAAATTCACACAACACCTCATAATATTTGGCCTGACTCAGTAGTTCCGTACTAAGTAGCTTAAGCACTTGTGTTACAGATATCAGACAACAGAGGTATCACAAATATAATACCTAAATACATATATTACACTCAGGCACTGAACAAACACAAGTGTTCATCACACAAATGTTTGTCCAGGGTGGGGATCGATCTCACAACCTTTGGCGCATGACTCAGGGTCACTACCAAATGCGCCATCCAGCCAGTCTTCATCTCCCCGTTGATTTTGTGTGGGGTAAAATAGTAATCGACCGGCTTTTTTCATGTGATAGGTAGATGGCAGACGAGCAGACTACGAGGCCGTGGGGTATCACTCAAGTTGAGCCAGCCCATTCATGCCAAAGCGTGGCTCTCCGACGTGAACCACACGTTTCCACAGAAAGCCAGTGTCATGGTATCCGCCGTGACAAAACAGTTGAGTGGAATCCATTTTGGTGACACGTCACGTAAAATGTCACATTTGTTTTTTTTAGATTGTTGTATTTTTCTTTTGTTTTAAATGTGATTGTGTTAACCAAATAATTCTTTGTTCTGTTCTATTCTAACCACTACGATTATAAACGAAAACAACACAAGTCGTGCTATATAAATCCCTTTTAATACTGTATATTATTGCAGATTATAATTACTGTCTCTAAACAACAAAACGAGTTCCTAACGGTTTAGGCGTTATACAAAACGCCCGACCAACCGTAACATTAGTAATTACGAGAAATTACAGAATTTGAATGACAATAAGCGTAGCTTGCAAACTACTTCGGCGTGTCTTTGATGAAAATAAAGAAAAAGTGTTTTAAATATCGTTGAAAATGTTTCCGGACTATGCCTCCGGAGAGAATTAGAATTCGTACTACGTAGCACGAAAAGATGGTGAGAATTTAGAGCAGCTGATGGTTCCGGGAAAGTCGAAGCAAACGACCAAGAGGAAGCAGCTCGGTTGCGATGGTCTGACCAGAGGGTCTAATTTGAAGTGGACGTTACGACCAAATCGGAGCTCCCCTCTCTTTCACACGCGCTGTGCACCCTTTGTTTGAATGTGACAGGTATATTCTCATTCGTTACGGGACGTCTTCGTTATAAGCCACCAGATTCGTAATGCCTTGGACTCAAAACTTCACGATGCCCATATCACCAAAGACAGACGCCGACGGAAGAATGTGGTCAAAGAAAAGATTCAAAAGGGGATCACGACCCCTAGTTTGCGGAGGAGAGGTTTGCGACGCGAAGAGGACGTGAAAATAAGTTTCGTTACCTAAGTAATTAAGGCTTGTACATGCGCTAACGGCCTTGAGGATATAGAGAGTACTCGCGCTCGCGTATATCAACAAACAGAATATTATTAATTAAAAGTAAAAAAAGTAAAGTATCAGCCTATATACTGTCCCACAGAGCAAAGGCCTCCATCATAGAAATCAAGTTATTGCTACTAAGATAGGATTAGGCTTAATCACCACGCTTGCCTAATGCGGATTGGTGATCACACACCCGAGCTATGTTCGAAAAATTCAAAACATACTTTTTGCTCGACCCGGGAATCGAACCCGGGACCCCGAGATCACGGCCCGGTACTTAAACCACTAGACCAACAGGGCGTTAATATTATTAATTAAAAAAATATAAACGCGACGAGGAATTCTTGTTTCTACAAGAATTCCTCGTCAGGGATTGTAGTGTACATTGTATATAAAAAGATCAGTAATCTGAACTGTTTAGTTTCGTAGTTTATCCAATATTTTGCATAAAATCGATGTTTACGTTATATTTTTTTTCTTTTTTTTTACTTTAAACAATGAATAAAAATCCTAGTCAGAAATTCAAGATCGAAATCCAGTCTATACCTAACATGTATTTTTTTTTAGGTATCGTTCATAACGATTTACCGAGTTTAAACATACACAAAAGTGCCCAATCCGCGCATGAACAAACCTTAAGATGAAATCGCGCGGTGGTTTGAGTTTAAGGATATGAATGATGATAGAAAGTATGAAGATATGGATGAGGGAATAGAGTGGAAATTATAGGCACTGAGAGAAAGACAACAGATCTTATTTTTTACATAATGGGGCTAGTACATGTAACGCCTCGTTGGTGTAGTGGTTTAAATACCAGGCTGGATCTCGGGGTCTGGGGTCCGGTTCCCGGGTCGAGCAAAAGTATGTTTAAAAGTTTTCGAACATAGCTCGGGTTTGCGATCACCAATCAACATTAGGCAACCGTGGTGATTAAGCCTAATCCTAAGACACTCATCGTACATCCACACCTAGTTGTAAAGAACATACGAGTACTTATATAATATTAAAAAAATCTTATTCATATTATGACCGACAAAATATGTTTTTGATTAAAAGTGACTTATCTCCGCCAAAAATGGATTGTAATGAAAAAATGGTAATCCATACCAAAGTGTTGTTTAAGTATTAATAATGATTACCATTTAAGGATGCTTTTCAAGTCCATACAATCATAAGCACCTACTGTGTAATTCATCAATATTCATTACAACATAAGCTTCTTAAGTTTATATGCAAATGAAAACCGTATTAATTATTGTTACATCATAAATGTTTGCTTGTAACTGTTTTGTATTTTTAGTTACATGTTCAGAATAACGTGTTTTATATATTGTATTGCATCTTGAAGAATTCAATCTACTTTTATCAAAGTCTGTAATGTTTTGCTTTCTTAAAAAATATCGTATTTTCGCCACAATCAGTGCAAATAGGTTGGCGGCGCTAGTTTCATTCGTATAGCCCCTTAAGCACAACCACAAATACATACAAAGATCTACGCAATCAGTATGTCAATTTGTATGGGTATTTTTAACTTGTTAGCGTAAACTCACAGTGGGTGGACCCAATCGTTTAGGGCAAGGTTTCCGAAGAAAACTTTCCAAATAACCTTCCTTAGCAAACAGTATCAGATTAGGGCTGGTTCTCTATCGTCACAGTACGTCACGAAAAAGTATTTCAAAATAATATAGTGGTCATTAGATGCAAACAGCAATAATACGCTTATACATCATAAAAACTGAACTAAATTTAATACGGGAACAATACGCTAATCCCACTTTTATTATATTTTAATAACGTGAAAGTTTGTATGGATGCTTGATTGTTTGCTCCTCTTTTACATAAATACTACCTAAGATTTTAATGAAACTTTAGAATAATATAGTTTATATATCAGGATAACATATAGCCTACAATTTATAAAAATATATTGTGTGGATTGTACAAAACAAGAATAACCAACTCCCGCGGCCGCTAGTATGGATTCAAAAAATATATAGGTGCATGCTCGGATTCGAACCACAAACCCCATATGGAAGGCGTCTTCTTATCCACTGACCCATCACCACTGTTCTTACTTACTTACTACGCTGGCTCAGCAACCCGAAGTGGATCTTAGCCTCCGACACGAGAATTCGCCACTCCGCTCTATTCTCAGCCACCTTTTGCCAATCCGGCCTTTGAAGGTAACCAAGATCCTTCTTGACCTGGTCCATCCAGCGGTATCTGGGGCGCCCCACTGGGCGCTTCCCGGTAGATCGACCCAGGTAAGCTCGCTTGGCAGCACGATCTGACTCCATTCTCTCTAAGTGACCAGCCAGCGCAGCCTTGCTGACTTTGTCTCACCCATTATATTTGGTTCGGCCACAAGCTCTTCGATTTTGGCGTTTTTTCTTAGTCTCCAGTTCGTCACCACTGTTCTATGTGAAGTATATTTATTAAATCAATCCAGACTACTGTCAACCCTAAAGTGTCCTTTGATATCCGAAATTTGAGCTCGACCTAAAAGTAAACTTTAATTGGTCTTTTGTACGGCTTAGTTTGTTTTGTAAGGTTAACTTTGGGAAGGAATATCACCTTCGCATCAATTTTGCGAAGGAAATCGTAGGTACTAAAAGGCTTGAAAATGATGTTTTTGTCACTCCAACATTTCGATATCTTCTTCTGTACCTACTATATTAAGAAATAAACTCCACAGACATCGACAAACCTTATTTACAAACCGAAAAGGCTAAACTTTATCGTGTTGCCCATCCCAGCGCCATCTATTGACAGGCAGTGGAACTATTGTCCCGAAACGAAGTGAGAGCGGGCCACTAGTCGTGAAATAAAAATAAGTATTTAGTATTGAGTAGATACTATAGCTGGTGGATAGAGTAGAATAATAAAATTATCGGTTATAAAATTCGGTGTTATGTCCCAACGAGAAAAGTATTATAAACTCTATTCCAATCCCTGCTAATAAATGACGTAACTAATCTCTATGACGTCATGTGTTTTTTACCGCTTTTATCATGGTGAGTGCTCCGAGAAGTTATTTGGTTTAAATACCCGCTGCCTAATTTCACCACCGCACTACACGCCATAAACTTGGATTCCATCCATAGCACCTGGATGGATGGCGGTCCACTACCGTGCGCTTTACTCGACACTTTCTGCCGCGCCCCTCCTTATTGTGGAATCAACTTCCCGCAGCGGTATTTCCGAACCGGTACGACATTCAAATCTTCAAGAAACCTTCCTAAGAGGACAGCAACGCATCCGCACTCCTTCTGGTGTAGCTGATGTCCATGGGCGGCAGTGTACACTTACCATCAGATGACCCGCTTGCTCGTTTGCCTTCCTACATTATAAAAAAATAATATTTGCTCTACCTATTCCAATCCATGCTAATGAATGACGTAACTGAAATTTTATCAGCTCATTTTAATTTCCCAGCTTCCAATAACTGCAATTCATTTGCTATGGCCAATTTTTTTCACAGGAGCCAATGCGATGGGTAGTTATTGTAGTTCTATAGAAACCTTATTTTACATAATTGCTATTTCTATTTCTACAAATTGACTGGCCGTACTGCCATACGCCAAAGGTCGTGGATTCGATCCCCACCCAGGAAGAAACATTCGTGTGGATCACTTTGTTTTTTCAGTGTCTGGGTGTTTTATTATATTATCTTTTGATGTAATACCCCCTTTTTGTGTTACATTCTGTATTTGTAATCTGTTGTCTAATATCTGTAGTGCTTTAACAATAGTAGACCGAGTCAGGTCAATGTATGAGATGTTGTATGAATTTAATTTTTTTTTT
>JABMDO010002741.1:0-18348 GCA_014851415.1 Cnaphalocrocis medinalis
ATAAATATGTATTTATACTTGTACTTCCTTTGATATCCGTAACACAAGAAAGAGATGTTACTTATAAGTTTTTCTGAGCAAATGTCAACTACGAGTAAATAAATATAAAATCACATTTTGGATCAAATAAAATGAAAATTGTTTTTAGATATTTTTCTGATTGATATTATTAACGCGCGTTTTCAGAGGACGGGGAGGTTGTCCTTAATTGCTTCTTAAATTTCCTTAGAGCAGTTAGCAAGGGTTAAGCAGGTTGGCTGTTTCCAGACCAGCTATCGGGCGCGTCCCCCGGGTGGTGGATAGGGGAACGCCCCCCCAGATATGGGGGGGTACCGGCTGCGGCCGGCGCGAACCAAAACTGGTCACACCGCAACCTCCTCACTGAGAGGAGGCCGGGGGCCCGCTCATTGAGAGTGGGCTGCGAGGAAGAAAACCTCTATAAAAAATCACTAGTGCGGCGGCGGGAGTTTCAGTCTCCCGCGGCATTGGTCGCATCAGCGACAGTTGGGGCGCTCCTTTGGTGAGCCCCACCGGGTGTTGCGCCTTTTGGGCGCTTTGGAGTGTGGAGAGCCCTTGAGTGGTTCTCCGTGGTGTGGTGCGCTTTTGAGCGCGTTGGGAGTTGTTTGGGCCTGGACCTGGGCCTCTTCATCGGCGGTCATCTGGATTTGGGGCTGGACCGTTAAGGGCCCCCGTTTCATCCGCTTGCCTTAACCGGCCGGCGGGTGATTAGAACCATTGTTCCGGGGGACTTCCACGTCTTCACCGGCCGGGGGGTGGGGGTGAGGTGCGCCCCTCCACTTTACCTTACATGCCATCTCTTGCCGATGGAGGCTACGGTGTCCCACACGAAAGTGTGCGGGCGCCTATTTGTTCAGGCTCAACATGTCTGTTGCGCCCTTTTAGGAGCGCTCCCCCCGCCTTCATGGTGGGGGTTTCGTTGGTGGGTCTGTGCCGAGTTCCACAGCCAGTGGAATGAGGCTGTGTCCCGCCGTCCCCGCTTTCCCTATCCGTCGTTCGTCTCCGCAATCCAGCGGAGATGTTCGCGCGGGTAGGTTTCGGGGCTGTGACGGAAGTCTGTGGGTGCCCTCTTCTTTGTCTGCCCTGCAGCCAGCAGGGTGGGGTCTGTTAGGGGGGCCTGCAGTCGCCTCTCTCCGGAGTTCTGGCGTTGCACGCCA
Source organism: Cnaphalocrocis medinalis (assembly GCA_014851415.1). NCBI lineage: Eukaryota > Metazoa > Arthropoda > Insecta > Lepidoptera > Crambidae > Cnaphalocrocis > Cnaphalocrocis medinalis. Next base: position 1,176 of record JABMDO010002741.1, read on the forward strand.
GCAACGTCGGGGCTTCTGGGGAGGGTGAGTGGTGGGCCGTGGGAGCGGCTCAAGGCCTCGAGTGCCGAGGCCAGTGTCGGGAAGAGGCCGTGCTGGCGAGCCTCTCGCTCATCGAGGGTGTGTCGCGTAGAGAGCCTATCGGCGGTTCACGTAGCCACCCCACTACGAGCGTGCAGGAACTGCCCCGGAGAGTTTTAGTGGGTATGCCCCTGGGCGCACCCCAGGGGAGAGCCCCACACTACCCGGTCGTCTCCCAGCGGCCGGGTGTGCATAAGGCGGCGCCGACCACCGGTGCCGACGTCGGCTCCTTCTGAGTCGGCGGCATTTCTCTCCGGGTCACAAAAAAAAAAAAAAAAAAGGTTAATTTACTTTAAGGTATTTTATAATGTAACTTATGCATGACACTATTATATTGCATAATGTATCTATCTATGTATATCTTCTTCTATACTATTTACAAAGAGTTTAACCTCATATGCCGCGTGAGGGCTTATAGGTAAACCGAAAAAACTTGCGCGATACAATCAACGCCCAGCGCCATCTATTTTCAGACAATGGAAGTACTTTCCTGAAACGAAGTACGAGCACTATTAGACCACTAGTCTATAAATAAAAGAGCTAAGCCCATCCAGCTCAATTGATATTACACTATTAATATAAGATGAACTAGCTTTTTGCCGCCCCGCGCTTTGCGCGGGTGCGCCTTCAAGCTAGGTCTGCGACGCTTAGCCGCTACGGGCTGCGCCCTGCGCGGCGACGCTACGGGCTTCGCCCTCCGCGGAGCTCGGCCTTCGGCCTCGCGGGACGCAGCTCGGCCTGCGGCCTCGCGAAGATACACGGGGCGGTTCTCTGTCTGTCACGGCTGCTCTTGTACTTTTTTGCCAACGGAAAGATAAATCAAATGTATGATCTTGGGACGGTTGCGCCCTACGCGGCGCTCCTCTTAGTTTGTCGATAAGCCTTGTGATGGAATAGCCGCGTTTTATGTTAGATAAACTTGTGATGACATGGCCGCTCCGGGCTGCGCCCTACGCGGCGCTCCGTTTAGTTTTATCCATAAGCCTTGTGATGGATGGCCGCTCCGGGCTTCGCCCTACGCGGCGCACCGGTTGGTTTTTATGTTTAATAAACTTGAGATGAAATAAGTAGCCGCTTCGGGCTACGCCCTTCGCGGCGCTCCGCTTGGTTTTGCATGTGTAACTTTCGATGAAATGGCCGCTCCGGGCTTCGCCCTACGCGGTGCTACGCTTGGTTCTGCGTGTGAAACTTACAAAGAAATGGCCGCTCCGGGCTTCGCCCTACGCGGCGCTCTGCTTGGTTCTGCCCGTCTATCTAACGATGAAAAGCCGCTCCGCTTAATGTCATGCGACGTGTTTCTATTAAATGGCGCTCCGCTTAGATTGATATGTCGTGCTTGCGGTGGAATGGCGCTTCGCCTTTGCTTCTAGTTATTGCATAGAGCACAATGGAAAAGTCCATACATACTGTTAGGAGGCCGCTCCGGGCTGCGCCCGACGCGGCGCTCTGCTATATTCTCGCAACACACCAAGTGATTGAAATGGCCGCTCCGGGCTTCGCCCTACGCGGCACTCTGCTTGGTACTGCCCCTGAAAGTCAGGTTGAAATGGCCACTCCAGGCTTCGCCCTTCGCAACGCTCCACTTGGTTTTGAAGTTCAAACTTGTAATGGAATGGCCGCTCCGGGCTTCGCCCTACGCGGCGCTCCGCATTCATTTTTCGTCGCACCCATATGAAAGTGGCCGCTCCGGGCTTCGCCCTACGCGGCACTTCGCCTTTGCTCCGCAATGTTACGTTGAACCACGATGAAAAAGTCCATATGTACAGTTAGAAGGCCGCTCCGGGCTGCGCCCGACGCGGCGCTCTGCTATATTCTTGCAATGTAACGAGTGATAGAAATGGCCGCTCCGGGCTTCGCCCTACGCGGCGCTCCGCTTGGCTCTGCCGCTGTATGAGATGATGAAATGGCCGTTGCGGGATTCTCCCGGTGCAACAATCGATGTATTTGCCGCTCCGGGCTTCGCCCTACGCGGCGCTTCGCATGGGTTTGTGAAGAAAACTCGTGATGAAATGGCCGCTCCGGGCTTCGCCCTACGCGGCGCTTCGCTCAGTGTTCGAGGCTTGTGTCGAGTATTTAGATTTTTCCATTTAAGCTCCATATTTGCCCACACTTGATGCCTACGCTGAGCTGGCTAAGCGATTCAAAGTTCATAATCGTAACGTTAATGTCAGTAGGTAGTTCTAACAAGCACAAGTGATAAAATTACTTCATGAAATTTTGATTGATCAACCTAATTTAAATTTTTAGTTACACTAACCGCATAAATATTGTGGTAATACTATATAAATATATGAATTACCAAGTTATATTTGCGGTTCTTCTCATTGATTTACATAAGTGGTTTCGTTTGAAACTTTAAATTTCTTGAGTTTTTTAGTTTTGTATGTTATTGAATCTTTATAGTTCCTCAATATGTTATGGTCACTGTAAGTTGTTAGGTTTGAGAATTACGTAAAAACTTAAGACAGAAGGTCGATAAAGCAGGCGACCCGTTGTATCATCAATATCAACTCAACTCAGTTCCCTTCCATAGTCCCCGGTTTAGTTGCCATCTCTCCCATAAACCTAATATTTGTATCTCCATCGCATGTTTTCATAATAAGTCTTCTGGCTGGTACCTATGTGTAGGGTTCAGCCGACTTCAGTACAAAATGTATGGGAAAATTTCGTAGTAGAGTAAAAAAAAAATTTCTTTTTTTTTTCGTCGCATGTTTTCGTAAATGCTCTGGTTGGTTAAGAATGACAATACATGTCACTTTTTGACAGGGCACAACATACAGACGTTGAGAATTTACAATTTTACGTACATTTTACACAAGTTATGTACTAAATTTTAAAATTTTCCTTGAGGATGAAGTTTTTTTTTTCTACCATTTTGTAGCTCTTGTAAATACCTACCATAAAGATTATGACAATAATTCTCGTCAAGTGGCGCCAACTGCCCGAAAAATTGGTTTTAATGTGCCAAAAATCTTAACATTTATAAAATGGCCGCCAGCTCGTCCGCCATCTTGTTTTTTTGACAACCCATATTTTTCCCATATTCTACAACATATACCGCGTCGAACCACGTTTTTACTTTTTCTCTGAGATGATACTGCTCGCCCAAGGAACCTCTCAAAAATGCCCCTGTCAAAATTTTCTTTTGGACGCTGCTCCCAGTGTTGCCAGTTGATTTCAGTAAAAATGGATAAAAAGGATTTAAATTAACCTAATTCAAGCCCTCATGTGGTTTTTTTTTTCCAACAAGTGTAATTTTTAATTTTTTTGTTTTTTGACCAAGTCTCGAAAATTATTAAAAAATATGAAAATATTTTTGGACATGGCAACACACCTCAAAAAGACACTCATACGCGTCATACATCATAAACTCCCAAAGTAGCGTCATCTGGCCGAAAAACCACTTTAAATTTTTTCAAATCACCTTTTTTTACAAAATGGCCGCCAACTCGTCCGCCATCTTGATTTTTTTGATAATCCATATTTTTCCCATATACTACATTATATGCCGCTTTAAATGGCGTTTAATTTTTTTTTCTAAAATAATACTGGTCTCCCAAGGAACCTCTCAAAAATGACCATGTCAAAAAAAACATTTTTCTCAATATCTCCCAGTGTTGCCAGATGATTTTGTTAAAAATGACCTAATGTCATTTGGACTAACCCAACTAAAGGTTTGATGTGTTTACTTTTCCTGGAATCAATTTTTATTTTTTTACTATTTTGGGGCCCTGACGCCTAAAACTATCAAAAAAAGCAAAAATGTTTTTCGGACATGGCAACACATGTAAGCAAGACTCACACCTGCCTCATATATGCAAACTTTCTCAAGTGTCGCCATCTGTCGAAAAAATCACTTTGAAAATTTTCAAAAAAATACGATTTCACAAGATGGCCGCCAGCTCGTCCGCCATCATGTTTTTTTGACAGCGCGTATTTTTCCCATATATTACATAGCATAACCTATCAAAAACAATTTTTATTTTTTTTCCATCTATGATACCCTCGTCCAAGGAACCTCTAGAAGTCAGCGACACCCGAAAATTTATTTCCGCTGTCATTTCCAGTGTTGCCAGTTTTTTTCCAAAAAAATATCCGGAAGACATTGCGATGTCAAATGACTACAAAACTGCATACTCGGTTTTTGCAAACATGGCAACTTTTTTTTTCTACCATTCGGGGCCATGGCCCAAAAACTACCAAGAATTTGGTAGAAATTTTCAGTCGAGGCAATACTGTGATAAATTACCCACCGCCGCTCGGAACATTTGAAATCTCTCCAGTGTTGCCATCACCCTCGCAAAATTCGTTTGAAAAGTGCACTTTTTTTTCTCCAAACAAAATGGCCGCCTGGGGCGGCGCCATCTTGGATTTTGGAAAAACGCAACTGACGTTTGAAAGTAGAGTATACACGCAACAGATTAAAAAAAGAAATTTGAAAATCGAGCGGCGCCCTCCTCAGCTACGATCCCGTGAAAAGAGCTCAAAATCAAATTTTCAATCCAAGATGGCGGCGCGGCCATTTTGTTTTTCAACTTTTTTTTCTTGTCATGTACAAAACAGCAAAGGGTGATTCTGAGACACTTTTCACATCTCGAATTACTGCCGTAACAAAAAAGTTGATTTCGCAAAAACGGCCGCCATTTTGTTTTTTTTTTTTCAAAATGTCAAAAACCTGGATTGATTAAAAAATCACTCAGGGTTGTCAAAACTTTTTCCGCAAAAATAAACTCCAACACACCGCAAAACAGCCCTGATCAGTGAGTGAGTGAGTCAGTGAGTGGTATTATATAGATATAGATAGTTGAGTCTAGTGTCGTTATTCGTTCATTGTTTTCTTCTAATTGCCTTTCTGTACAGATGGGGAATAGACGCTATCTAATTTATCCGGACGGCAGACATTCTCGTAAACAGTAGGATAGGTTATAGTACCACATATAACTTCTAGTAGGTTGATACACAACTCAACGCCGGAGAGAAAAAGTATATAGATGTCTCTTAGTACCTATAATTGTGCTGGATTAAAAGAAAACTGACGTGTTAAAGGTTTACTTATTGACTATTTACAACTTGACATGTACGTGTAGGTACATACATCCAAATCCTAGTTTAATTACTTCAGGAGTTCATATGATTCTCCAGAATAAATATTTCAATAAGTACAATTAAATTTCTTATGCGAATATGAATGCTCATTTTATGTTAACTTAAGATTCAAATATTTTTATAAGTTTCATTTTCATATCGGCTTCAAAAGTAGAGAGCTCACTATTTAAACTCCGCATTACGAAAAACGAAGATATTAAAACTCTGGGGTTGCTATAAGAATGGAAGCTAGATAAACGCCACATTTACCAAAATGAGAAATATTTTTCACGAGAATATACTTAGTACTTATTAAAATCTAAATGTCTGTCCAGTTACCTAAATAGGGGCTAAGAAGGTTTCGGTAACCGACAATTCGCGGATCTGAAGTCAAAAGGAAAAGTCGATCTCGTTTGAATGGCTCTATCTGTCATTTGGTGGTTGATACTTAATTAAAAAGGGTTCGACAATGGGGAGATACGACATCCTCTGTTCACCGTTTGCGATGTAATAACGATGGCCGGATATGAGGAAGGGATCAGGCCGTGGCAACCGCAACTTCTATCAAGACACACATAGGCATGATGGCATGGCTAAATTGATACAAGTTTTAACCGTGTGTTATAGAGATTACCTTACATTGCCTTGGCTTCCGATATTCCGTCAAGCGCTTCTACACAGGGTACGCTTTGACTATGATCCAGGAATTGACGAACTTGCATGGTAGTTGCATTTTTTTTTTTGATAGATGGCACACGAGCAGGTCAATCACCAAATAATAAGCGATTGCCGCCGCTGGCGGCGACCACTGGGTCACAAGTGCGTTAATAATCTTTATATTGCCTTTCTTCTGGGTTGGGCTGTAACGTCACTCACTCGGCGAAACTAAGCGCAGGCAGTGGTAAACACAAGCTCATCTGTGAGGCCTTGGTAGCACACCGGTGGAGTCGCCCCATTCATGACGCAGCATGGCTGTCCCATGGTTAAATTTGTATTGCCTTTTGCTCTGCCTCATGTTACCTTGTATGTACATTAACTACTTACATTAAACGACATGTGTCATGCCATACTCCACTCAACAGCTGGTCACAAAATGAAGTACTTAATGCGACATTATTATGCGATGACAACATGTTTGCATGGATTAAGCTGGTCAGAGTAATTAATTTGATTACTCAACTGTTGTTGTAAAAAACTCTTCTCAAACTAGGTTTTAGTTTTTTATTGACTGGTTGTGAGTACGCAATAGTTGCGCATGAATCTGGAAATGAAAAATTGAAACGCAACCTACGAACTTTTGAACTGGTTTTGGGTGGATATGAGAATAGGAGTGCCGCGATACCGCTTTATTCCCATATGCCAGACTTGACTTGACTACTCTTCAAAATATATTTCAAAACTAGTGAGGCGATTATCTACTTAGTAGTTAATTTTTGTAGCGCTTCAACAATATTGCACGTCCATTTAACCAATCGTACAACCTTCAAATATAGAGCGTACCTATTACTTTTTAAAAGGCGGCGGTACAAGAACAATTGTGACTCTCTTGTTGCAGGTGTTTATGAGTAGCGGCAATTCCTTCACTTAGGGTTATCCGACTGACCATCTGCCACTAATCTCATTAAAAAAAGATGCGCGACATAGATACTAATATTATCTTGAAGAGGAATGGAACAAAATTACTAAAGAACGTTGCGAACCAACGACCACGTACTATACGTAGGTGCTTTGTACACAAAACTATGATAAAGTTTTTAATTATGTAGAAGGCAAACAGTGCCTAAAATTTAAAAGTAGTTGTAAGTTTATGTCACAGTGTAATGCAAAATAACTTCCCATGTCCGATGAATGATGGTTTTCTACCTCCACAAGTGGTCCCACGAATGACCGACGTCATCGCAGGATTAGCTCCATAATCACTCATTATCGTAAATCACGGAGTTCGTCCATCGAGTTCAGCTCGATGACCGACGTCATGACCGACGACGACGACGAATGACCGACGTCATCGCAGAGTTAGCTCCATTATCACTCATGATCGTAAATCACGAAGTTCGTCCATCGAGTTCATTATGCGAATGAAACAAACGTCACGATTCTGCCGCTCTATTATTGGCTGGTAGTTATGAGGAAATTAGACCTCAGTCAGACTCGCATGTTCGATGGAAGAAGTTATACCGCAGCGCGAAATTGGAACAAATTAAACTACATGTGTTGCAGGTCCAATTGTATATTGGATACGCAAACACTATACATTGTTATTTAACTTGCCTCGAAACTCACCAGCTACATATTTTAAACTTTAAGATAGAAACTTGTCTATGGCATTACTTAATTTATAAAAAAATCTACACACCAGATTGTGTGCTTTCCGTTTTGTGTGAAGTGAAGAACTAACAACTAGAGACAAACAACAAAAGTAACTGTCGCGAAATTTTCTTAATAAGTAAACAGTGTTTCCCTCAGACAATGTTACCAGATCAAAAGCATTGAAATATTGCAAAGTCGAATTTTCACTAGTTCACCACTCGAATTAATTAAATGTCATGACACAAACAGCTACTCTATCTTTATTGGCAATAACAACTAGTTTCCAGGAAATGAGACCTGGACGGCTGATGGCCTCTACACAATGTAATAGCAAACACTTTGCTTCTAAATTAAGTCAACACCGATGGTTGTTCCTGCACCGATCAACTTAACGGATGAACTTGTCAGCGGATAACAAAAACTATCATAGGATCATCATCAACATCATCAGCCCGGAAGAACCCGCTGAGTATAAGCCTACTTTTTTGACGCCATAGTACCCGGTCTTGCTGTTCGGATCCAAGTAGTCCTAGAACACCTATTTTAGTGAACTGAAAATAAATAAAACAACTAAATTGTTGAGTATTTTTTAACGTACATAATCTATATACGGAATATGTACGGTGGCCAGCACATCAAGTTACTACAATCTGTCAAATTTCGTCAATCGAACCTCACTTTTATGTCAAACGTGTTTGGTTCAATATCAACTGAGGAAATTTGACAGATTGTAGTAACTTGATGTGCTGGCCACTGTACATCACAATTTTCCTAAAAACCGCTACTTTATACCTATCCGAACTACTTTTTCTAATTTTCGCTGCCAGGGAGTATGCTCCCCAGCAGAACCAAATTCAAAGTACATTATTTCGATAATCCGTACAGTTATATACAAAGCATGTACATTATGTACGTTCAGCCTACATTATTTCAAGATTAATTTCACCGCTTTTTGTAATGCTGTAGAGGATGACACTAATATTATCGACCCGAGGTGTTGTTTTGTTTATTGTATTGTAGTCCCACTCAAATATTATTAAAATATGTTTTATAAAGATCAGAATAAGACCACATTAAAACTAAAATGCTTATCACAGAATTAATCAATTGTGACTTGTGGAATAGATGTGTTGTTGCAAGCAACCACGTACCTAAGTGCACTTTCGCGGGTCATTCGATTATAATTCTATTACAAGCTGCATTGTGGTCGGAAGCTTTCCTCCATTTTTACTACCCGGCAATAGTTTTCTTTAAGTAAAAAGATCACAAATATCTTTTTTTTTAACTTTAATTATTCATCATCATCATCATCGTATGAGCAACCCACACTCGTCCACTGCTGGACCTATGTCTCCCCTAATGCACGCCACCGCTCCCGATTTTCGGCCACTCTACGCTTACCGAGTCGCGGTCTTATCATTGTTTGATAGTAAGAATTTGCGTCTGAAACTGTGTTAATTGGACTGATATGGCCAGCCCACTGCCATTTCTTCAAACTTTATTTAGATTAGTGATTTGATCGAACACAGCTTTATACCTGAGTAGGTACTTAACTACAAACTCATTTTCATCTAATAGGTAGTATCCATAGCATAATCCAGGCCGGATTAGGTCGCAATATATCCGCTGGCCCGTAATAGAGGAGCTAGCCGTAAGCACCTACGCAGCCATCGGCTTACAATGAGGTAAATTGCATCGACGCTGATTGCCGCAGCTCCTAGTGTTGCCAACGTAATGGTGTAGATATTAAAACTTTTTTTTAATGTGTTAAGTAGCATATAAGAAAATTTATCACCTGATGATACGCGATAGCCGCTGCCCATAGACAAAATTAGTTATCCAACGCTAGTTAGGTATACGTCCCCGTTCCCCGATTGTGCCTCCAGTACCCTCACTCACTCGGCGAAACACAACGCAGGCGCTGCTTCACGCTGGTTTCCTGTGAGGCTGTGGTATTACTTCGGTCAAGGGAGGTACTTATTTTTATTCAAACATTCATATCTGTATGTTTATATGAGTATACCTATGTACCTATATTCTTTACGATAAAAGTAAACTCTATTAAATAAAAACTAATCTAGGACACTTTTGCAGTTTCCGAAAAATTTATTTATGTAGGGTGGAGTTGCCTAGATTGGACCGGTACCTAATTTGTACCACATCAAAATCTACCAAACCGTAATGTTAAGTTTAAAATTGGTAACACTAAAATCTTAGGCTCCTGACATGACGCAATCGCTGCCATTTTGGATTCGATGTCACAACAGATTGAAGTATAGTAAATAAAAATAGTAATTACGGCGACTTGATCTTATTTTATGGGTGTTTACCTAAGGGTTTCTTGTGGCAACCATGGGTATCCTGCAACTTTTATATATGTTTTTGGAAAGAAGGCATATTAGTGCACTTTTTATAGAAAATCCTTTGATGTTAAACATTTCGAGGTTATGGTAACGGATCACATAAAAATAAAGCTCAGAGTTGCCTAACAAGTACCAGGTAGGATATGCCTAAATTGTACCGGTACAATTTAGGTGTATGGTGGTTCTTCTACTCGATTGTTAAATATATTGGAATGTTTTTAGATATCTGGAAGGGATAAACAATATAGTAATTAAACACAAGAGGACTTAGGAAAACCTTACGTTGTTTGAAAAATAAATCTGTGGGAATTAACGAGTGTTCACGTATTTTTAACGTACTTACCTAAACCTATTTTAAGCCTAGCAAAGGACCTTACATTTCCTAGGGTAGGTTAACTGGTTTTCACGATGAATTTTAACGAGAGCTGGTATCGCAGTTGTTAAACAAAGAAATGCATATTATTTTTGGACTCACAATAAAGGACATTAAAAAACTAGCTTATGACATTGCGAAAAAAATGGCATAACAATACTATATTATAATATTAATTATAATTAAGTTTATTAATAATATTAATCATTATTAATGTCCAACCCATTACGAATAACATTTTTCATAAAGATAAACAATGCTAAGCCTGATTTCAGTTCATAAAGGGACTTGCATCACATTTCGGCCATGAAGTACAATTTAGGATACTATGGTACAATTAAGGAACCGGTTTCCTAAGTTTGTACTTTTTCGGACTTTTTTTTAAAACGTTAATTACCATTATTCATATTATATTTTCTCATTTCTTATAATACAAAATGAACACCAATAAAACAACCTTTTATATCTAGTAACATAATGCTCCTAAGTTATATAGTTTTTGTGACAGCTTGTAAAGTTCGTTAACGGGTACAAATATAGGCAACTTTCCCCTATTAAGGTCCTCCAACAGCACATCAAGATATATCCGAAGAACCAATATATGGGACCTTCAACCCCCTTCTAACCCCGGCTACTTGTACTATTAAGTATTCTGTGCCCCGGCCTAAGGGCGGAGCCGCGTTGATATTTTCACCTCTGAACTAATCCAAACAATGTTATGAAGTCAAAATTGTGTTCCAAGAATTCCCGTCGCCTCGCGTAAAAATACACAAATGTAGGTTTTTCTCTTTTACTCATTGCGAATCGGTTCTATAGAGGAATAAATTGCGGACAATGCGTGGCGTTTAATGCAATAAATAAAAGAAGTATGTGCTCTTTATTATGGGGGTTTTTCTGACTTTATATGTAATAGTAGATGGTAACAATCTGGTCACCCTCGTCTCTCGTAGCCGCTGCCTCATGTAGCCCATCATGCTTAGTATACAGTACCTACATACTCGTACAACGTTACTTCTAATTTAACATTAATTTAGTTCGCTTACATGCTATCCATAGAGTAATAAATCATGATCGAAAAAACTAACTTTTTATTGCGTGCGGGCACAACAAAGATATTTTGAGAGATACACTAGTGTATTTTTATACATAATTTGTACATTCGTTTTTTAATCAAAAGTTGAGTTTAAAATGTTTCATTAGTTTGTTTTTGGCTAATCTAATTACGATTCGATACATATCGAGAAAAGCAAGAAAAATAGGGCTTGCATTACAACTTTAAAAAACTTACAGCAATTGACGGATTTTACATATTCTTGCGTAATAGGTATCACTTAATTTAATTTTAAACATTGCATCTAAGAGCAAATAAACATTTATATTTAAGTTTTTGAAAGTGATTTGAAAATAATGAGAAATAGTTATTCGCATGATACAAAGCTGGATGAGTTCTCTAAATAATTTAGATGTTGCTATAACTAATAATTTTATTTCAAGAGTCCATTGTTAAAGAAAATATCGTCTAGACTAAAATGACATAATTATCCCTGATCATTTTTCATTTTCATCAAAAGTAAAAGAAATGGGAAATAAATCATTTTTCATTACAGTAGCCAATAATTCGACTGTCAGAAAGTTGTAACCAATTTCCTAACGAAAATCGACACTTCTTTCAAACAAAAACTCGATACTTCACCTACGAGTATATAAGATCTTCAAAAAGCAGCTATGTAGGTAGGTACTGTTATCTATGACATAGATAAATATCATCATTACCTATTAATGTTATACTGCTGGATAACAACTTTAAATAACGTAACAATATCGTTAAGTTTAAAGAAGGTACGCCTAACCTTCTTTAAACTTAACGATATTGTTTTAATGGAAAAAAATATTTAAAGTACCAAATTATAAAAGAAATTAAACTGATATGATTGAATAGTGTTAAAAAAGCAGGTCGTTTGCTTATCGTTTAGCCCAGACGTCAGTTACAAACAGCTAAACTGACGACTTAATGTGCCTTTAATGCCAGAATATCATGCTAAGTGATCTATCTGGTCAATTCTAGACAAGGCCGCGTCAGCCTAAGTTACCTATCTAATATCAAAACACATTTTGTTATTTCCGTTAAATATCTGTGTCAGTGCCCTATAAACTAAAAACAAACAGGAAGTTTGATAGTCCCTGATTAAATCTCTAGCGAAGTTTTCTGAACGAAAATCAAGATGTAGCTATTGCGATTTCTCCGAGGGAAACTCAAATATAAATTAACTTTCTACAAATGCGAGATCAACACAATTGTTCAAGAAGTTAGTAAACCAGACTAAGCAAATTGTCATTGGCTCTATCTACCTCAAAGTATTAAGTGACTATTAAATGCTTACTCCAGATAATTGTGCTAATGTCATCCAGTCGATTAATAAGTTTCAGCTACAACCAATTTCAACAATTAGCCAAGTACGACGCAGTTAATATGCACTCTCAATTCTATTACCTACTCACATATTCCGATGGGACATCAGCCTAATTCGGCGTAACGACTTAATTTGCTTTACGAAGATACAAGGCTGCCTACTTACAGACACTGATTTTCCAGGCCAGATTTTCATAACAGAAGAATTTTGGTACTCCTCCTAATTCCGCAATCTTACTTGGAACCCAGAGCTCAGCCATTGTGTTTAAGTGCGAACAACTACCTGCTGTTGTATGGATGCAGTTTCTGCTATATCCTAAGTCAAGACTTCGTTATAAGAAAATGGTGCAATTATTAGACTCTGGAATGGAACCTGACAACGTCATAAAAACCTATTTCCGCTTCACTGCATGCGATGCAAGCACAATCTTTACACAATCGTCGTAAATGCGCTGCCGTGTTTACTCGGGCGTAAACACGTGCATCTTTACAAACGTCGTAACTTCTAGCACTAGGCACATTTACTTAGTAGCGGACAGCTTCACACCTGTCCCACGGCTAATAAATGGGATCGGTTGCAACTGTCCTAACAGATGGTCCCTGCCGTGTTTTATGGTTGTTAAGACCGGCAGTCCTCGCGTGGCGTGACAGGTGGCTCTCAACGAGATTGCAGCTAGGACTCACAACATCCTTCCTGTGTATGTGACATTGCTAATACAAATTACGATGATACGGTTTTATTCTCACATAAAATGTTATTGCCGCCTGCCGTTCACAACTCACAGGATAATAATCATCATTTTTCTGCTTACCATGTAAACTTATACATAGCTAATATTGTTATAACTTACTTACTTTGTTATATCAAGTTCACGCAATGATTTATTCCTACTAGTACCTATAATAGTCTACTCAGATAATAAGTTACTCAGAAAAAAGGAATAAAAACAACGTCCTATTGACTGGATTGTAACTAAATTTGAAATATGTAGTTTTGTAAAAAATAATATACGAGTAAGTAACTTACCTAGTATTTGACAGTATACGGTCTAAGTTTGTATTAGGAAATGCATTGGAGGGCCTTTTCTTAGCGTGAAAGACAGTAAGTATATCCTAATTCAGGCAGATTATTATCACAATGTTCATCTACCTACTTCTTTTGATTTTTTCACAAGTAACAAATAAAAACGAGGAAAGTAACTAAATACTGGAATTTTTATATGTCAATTTCTATTTTGGTGTAAAAATCTTAATGAGGTTCTCTGAATAAACTACTTACCATGTTTCAACAGATTCAACAATATAGACAGACCGACTTGACGAGTCTATTAGAGTTCCGTTTTTCGGCTACGAAACCCTTATAGTAACTACCTACTGAATCCATACTAACTTCGGCAGCTTCTACAAATAATGAAATAAAAATGTTTCATAGATTTTAAAAGATCAAAGAGTTTTTTTAGATAGGTACTTTGGTTAAGGCTTGATCTAAAATATTTGATGACAATATTTAACTTCACGACTCAGTAGACTCTTCGTATTTATACAGGGTGGTCTAACTAGTGACGTCAATAAATTTTTTTTAGATTCCTCACTCCTAGGGGTATTCAAAAATACCCTATGTATGTTCAGCGATTTTTTGTAGTTATTCGAGTTATAATTTTTTAAAAGGTTTTTTTTCAAGTTTTCTGCCAGCGAGGCTTAAAAAATTCATAACTTTGTTTTTATTGGCTATTTTGTAATTCTTTTTTTATGACATGATTTCTAGAATGTTATTCATAATAAAAAAAAATATTTGGCTTCCTAAAACCCCTTAATGTTACCCAAAAAAGGTCTTGAAAGGTAGGATTTTAGTTTTCAGTAGGATTTACTCAAACATTCAACTTCAAATTAAAAATACAAAGAGGATTTCCATAGCTTCAAAGTAAGTTTAAAAACTTCACAGGGTCCTAAACTATCAATATCATGAAAAAAAAATACTACTTAATGGGGCCTTTTTTTGAAGTTATCGACCTCCGAACACAGATAGGCTGAAAATGTATGAAACTCAATAAACCAATTTTTGCTCGATTGAAGGATTTACTCAAACATTTAACTTCAATTTAAAGTACAAAAAGAAGTTGTCATAGCTTCGGATTAAGTTTAGAAACTTAACAGGGTCCTAAACTACCAATATCATGAAAAAATAATACTACGTTATAAGCCTCTTTTGAAGTAATCGGCCTCCGAACGCAGCTGCGCAGATAGGCTGAAAATGTATGAAACACAATTGAAGCTATTTTCTACTTTTTAACATTCCAATAGTAAATAAACCTTGAAATTGCGATAGTTTTAAAAATGCACGCTTCGGCATGAATGGGCCGGCTCGACCAGTGTGATACCACGGCCTCACAGAAGACCGGCGTGCAGCCGGCGGAAGACCGGCGGCAGTACACTGCTGCGTTTTGTCGAGTGAGTGAGGGCACCGGAGGCCCAATTAGGGGAAAGGGGGTTAAAAGCAGCGCACTTGATACTCTACTGGTGTTTAACGTGTCTATGGGCGGCTGCCATTGCTTACCAACAGGTGATCCGTCTGTTTGTCTGCCACCTATCTCATAAAAGAAAGTAAATAAAAAGCGCACGTGTTTTGTTTGCGTTATTTTCTCTCCATATTGAACTAATTACGCTGTGTTAACTAGACTCTGATTATACTCACGTATTGGCTTAGTGAGTAACTCATAGTACTGCACAATCCAAGTCATTGAGTACAAGCACAGGCGCAAAAAGAGGCTAATAAAGTAGTTTTATTTTTTTATGATATTGGTAGTTTAGGACCTGTTAAGTTTCTAAACTTAATCCGAAGCTATGAAAACTTCTTTTGTACTTTAAATTGAAGTTAAATGTTTGAGTAAATCCTTCAATCGAGCAAAAATTGCCTTATTGAGTTTCATACATTTTCAGCCTATCTGCGTTCGGAGGTCGATAACTTCAAAAAAAGGCCCATTAAGTAGTAATTTTTTTTCATGATATCGATAGTTTAGGACCCTGTGAAGTTTTAAACTTACTTTGAAGCTATGGAAACTCCTCTTTGTATTTTTAATTTGAAGTTGAATGTTTGAGTAAATCCTACTGAACACTAAAATCCTAACTTTCAAGACCTTTTTGGGTAACATTAAGGGGTTTTAGGAAGCCAAATATTTTTTTATTATGAATAACATTCTAGAAAATCATGTCATAAAAAAAGAATTACAAAATAGCCAATAAAAAAAAAGTTATGAATTTTTAAGCCTCGCTGGCAGAATACTTAAAAAAAAACCTTTTAAAATTATAACTCGAAAACTACAAAAAATCGCTGAACATACATGGGGTATTTTTGGATACCCCCAGGTGTGAGGAATCTAAAAAAAATTTATTGACGTCACTAAAAAACCACCCTGTATAGCTTTCAAAATCTATATCTCGCACAGAACGACATGACAACGCAAACAAATATCATGAGCTTACTTTGGATGTAAATTGATTTTACTTTTGTTTTGTATTAAAACACATTCCGCAAATAAAATTTCAAAGCTGGAGTAATGCTTTCTAAATTGCTTTCGAAGTTTCTTAAGCATGAGGTAAATCTTTTGTATCTGCGGTAAATAACTGTGCTTACTCCGCAGTTTCTTCCACAAAACGTGGCCGCGAAGGTCCTGCATAAAAGTGCTTAGAATACATTAAAATTTTCATTACATATTCTGTTAAAACAGGAACCTCTAGGGTCGTTTGCTTTAAGATTAGAATTTGAAGTAAGGACTTTAGAGTCAAGTTTCTCTGTATATGACTGAATGTTGATGTTCAAATATTGTCATTCCGACTATCCTCTTATATAAATAGCCTGTATGGTCAATTGTGTATAGTTATAGCGTAAATGATGATAGATACACTAATTTGACTAATTGTAGAGTCGATAAGCTGGTTTAGTAATTTATCCAACACTATGAATCGTTTGGTGAAAGCAATTTAAAACCGGATAAGAGCGAGTTGAGATCACGCACTAGGGGTTCTGTAGCTACTTTTAATTTAATCAGATATGACGAAAATCATCATTATTTATAGGAGTTAGGTACCTATTTATAAATAGTATAGATAGATTTTTTTGCATACGGAATTATTAAGAAAAAGAAAATAGTATAAAATTTTAATCATTTTCATATGATAAGGGAGCTCTAGGTAGTGAAACTGAGCAAGTGAAAAATAAAACAGTTCCTATACCGGAAATTGAACGGCTCTTGTGGGGCGCACGACAAAGATTGGAAAGTTTCGTGTATGTTTTTAGTTTTCTTTTCTTATTCAATTCTAGGAACAGCTTATTTTATTTAGTTATATTAATTTTAGATTTATAATTTTATAAGTAGAACTTTTTAGGCAGGACAGGCGAATTAATTGTTCGTAACTTTATAAATAACTAGGTTATTTTAAACTGTTACGTAACCTAGACGTTGTCCCTTAAAGCACAGTTGATTATCTGGGATAGTTTTAACTGCTACTGCTACTTAACTAAGTACTTAAGGCTGCGTATCACTTATCTGACAACTC
>JABMDO010002766.1:0-26483 GCA_014851415.1 Cnaphalocrocis medinalis
CATTCCAAATAATTAACACCAGAAGCCTTACAGCCTTATCCCAGAAGCAATAACCGATAATCAACATCAAAGTTATGAATTGAGAAATTTTTTTTTTACTGGGCGGATGGCGCATTTGGTGACCCTGCCTCATACGCTAAATGGGTTCGATCATCGCCTGGACCAACATTCGTGTGATAAACACTTGTGTTTTTTCAGTATTTGGGTGTTATATAAATGTATTTAAGTATTATTTTTATGATCCTCCCTTGTCTAATATCTAGAACAAAAGAGGTTCATCGTTGGAGCCATAAAGTCCTTGAGTGGAGACCGCGACTCGGTAAACGTAGTGTTGGACGCCCTGCTACAAGATGGGATGACGACATTCGAAGGCTGGCTGGAGTGAGCTGGATGAGAGTGGCCGAAAATCGGGAGCGGTGGCGTGCATTGGGGGGAGACCTATGTCCAGCTGTGGACGAACGTGGGTTGCTGATGATGATGATGATGAAGAGGTTAAGCTACTTACTACGAAGTCAGGCCAAAAAGTTGGACTTTTGCCGATTGCATACCTAGTTTACCACTGGTCCGACGTATAAGATATTATGCTGTCTGTATATTGTGTGTTAAGCCAACGTAGACACCGTCGAATTTCCTATAAACCAGGGATCCAGCGATGGGAATCAATGGTCTCGTCGACTAAAATCATAATAATAACACCCCACGCAACCTGAACGGTCCATTTGATAATATTTTCACTATACATATTTCTTGGCGGCGCTTTCAGACGCCAGGGCACAAAAAATGAGAACAAGCCATCTGTTCTCATAGTTTTTCTGACAACATAATTTTTCTTCACACGGGTTTTCCACGGTCCATCTTTCAATGATTATGTGTACGCCAAAAAACTCAGGTTTGATGCCAAAGTAAGCAATGAAAGTTATTGGTTGTCAGCATCCTGTATAACAAAATGTGACTGTGAAAACAGTGTCTTCACATGAGTTTAAATCATTTTAAAGTACCTACTAGTAAAACCGGGCTTAGCACACAAATTCTTGCATCTTGACTTTCAGAGCTACTTAAACAAAGTTTTGTAGGTTTGCAATACAAAGGATAAAAATATTTAGATAGATGTTAAATTTGCTAAAAGGAAATTTGAGGCTAACAATTTAATTAACGTCGTAAGGCCCAAACTCCTTTCAAAACGCAAAATCAATTTATTTTCTGTTGTATCCGCTGTCTGGACCTTACGACGTTAAAATGTTACGAACGACAAAAACCTTAAGGAAAACTAGGTAGGTAGGAAATTTGTTTTTTTTATTTTTTATTGCTGAAGTAGGTAAACGAGCATGCGGCCCATCTGATGGTAAATGGTAACCGCCGGTCATAGACAACAACAATGCCGAGGCACAGTTATGCCGCTGCCTACCGTGAAAGAAGTACTCTTTTCAAACATCGTTTAAAAAAAGGACATGACAAAATGACAGGACAAGGTGTACTTAACGTCGTAAGGCCCAGACTACAGACACCATCGAAAATCAATTGTTTAATGCCTTTTAAAAAACTACGACTTACGACGCTAAGGAATCTTCTTAAACATTATTTCGATAGACAAGTTCTTTTTAGAGGATCATTAAAACCTATCTCATTAGCTAATTAACCAGTTCAATATCTCAGTCAGGTGTAACCACGGGTGGTCTAATCGTTGGCGGGCATCCAGCGCAGCTAAGGTGCGAACGCGGTGGAAGCCCGGTGTTGTGTGAGGCCCAATCTATCACACGAGTCGGTTGTCGGTATAGATTAGCATTTAACGAAAAGCATTTATTAAAAACATGCTTTAAATAGGTCAAAGTTAAAAAAAATCTCTTTGTAAATTGCTGATGGGACGACAAACAAACGTCACACACACGAGACGTCACATCGATCAGCTAGCCTCAAACCAAAGCATTGTAGAGTACTGCGGGGATAGCTAAGTTCGGCTTTCCTCTAAGCATTATGAATTAAGATATCAGAAATCAATCTACACAACCGAACGTACGAGTAAAATGCACACAATATGATTGAAAACATGAGTTTCAAAATTAAGAACAAGTATTATTCGTAGTTACACGTGTAACTAAACTTGTTGACGAAAATTTACCTAACGAATTGAGTAAATAACTTTAAAAATGTTTATTTAACTTGTTAGAGCCAATGGTAAGCCCATAAGGGTTTTGCCAAAAAAAAACTATACGCATCTGTAAGTTTTACACGCGGGCATAAATATATTATCTTCTCTACCTTGCTACGAGCACAGATAATGATAGAAGGTATAAAATAATATAATAGTGGAAGTGGCTATGGGGCCCACTGCTCTCTGCGCTATATTTTTATTCTTAATTCATCTTCCGAATAGGTTTTGCGGAAAAGCCGTCACCAAAATAAAAATACTGTTAAAATACCTTTGTTTTATTAATCTAAAGTCATAATAATTGTGATGTGTATGTTGTTTTGGAGTTGTAAAAGTTGGTTATAATCTGTATTCTTTTGATTTATACTCTGGTTATCGCAGAAAAACTATTGAGGTAAAATAACTGTTAAAGAAAGTTATTACGGCTGTTTAATTATTACTGGTATTTTTAAGGAATTTATAACGTTATTTTGTTACAATTTAAGATAAATATTTGTATTTAGTACTTGTAATGATAATCTGGATAAATCGGGCTAACCGAGATGTATCATGGCGGCAGCATTGGTTGTTCGCAAGTGTGACAGACCGAGTTGGTCTTGTGTTGTTCTTGAGAGAATAAATCTATAGTTCCATAAAGTGTGAATTTTATTAATTCAGAAGAGGGTTTATGGACAAAACACGCCTGGTTAAGTATAAAGTAGGAGAAAGTTGGTAAGTGAAAAACACATACAAAATGTTTATGCATCATACCTACCTACATCGAAGTGTACCTAAATATCTGAGTATAATGATTTAATCTACAATTCCATACACTTTCTTCCATAAAATGGTGGTTAGAATCCTTATTTGACCTCTGTGTTCTATCAGTAAATAAATTGTCCATAGTACCTACCTACATACCCGATGGAGTCGATCTTATTGTTGTTGTATTTAAACTTTTACCTTAATGAAAATAATTCTAAGAAATACAAATCTATTATTATGGGTATCTAGTTAAGTGAGTACCATAACATTACCTACCTGCAAACTTTTCGACAAGCTCGATAGAACTCGTTGCTGTATTGCGTTTGATTTCATACCTATATTGTAAATTGGGTATGAAAAAATACAATATACTACATAATATAGGTACAATACTAACTACATACACGATAACTTTATTACCTTGTCGGCCAGTACAGCGCTCAATCTACATTTGCTGGGTTTAATATTGGAAACTTACAAAAACCGATGATCTTGAATTGATAGATTTTCAGTAGGTTGGATACTGCATTTTATTAAAATGATTTTGCCTAAATGAACTAGCTCAGTAAAGTAAATGAGCATGCTACTGTATTATTTTCAATGTCATAATAATAGTTGTTTGTTTTACATATTTTTCTTGTCTTTTTACTAAAATGAAGGTTAATAAATGAAGTGTGTGACTTCAAGTGACAACGGGTATATACTTCGATGGTTACTTCAATCTCAGTGGAATTAATGCAAACAATTGTTTTCAGAATACCTACTTATTGGCTCAAAATAAAATAAATGTTGTAATTGTCTCCGTTCCTTTCCCGTTTCCTTTCCTAATAGTGGATTTTGTATTGTTTTGTTTCTCTTTTCTCGCCCTTTATTCTTTAATAGGAAATAGTAAAATAAAATATTATTTGTTTGTGCAGTAAATTTTTGATATCAGAGTAGTATTAGTCGAAAGTTACTGGTTACCATCGTTGTGACATACATCGATCATATTGAATTATAATGTCAGATCGTGGTTTCACCCCAAGTTCTACACCTCCTATCGGTAAGACACGCAGGTATAACTTGTCAAGTAGAAAGCATTTGATGGATAAGACTAGTCGGTCAAGTCGATCACGCACTCGGACCAAACGTAGACGTCGTTATCGTCGTTCTTCGAGCGACTCCTCCCGAGTGTCCGATGATAGGCGCCGTAGATCTTCGCGCTCGCATGACGGGAGGGCACGTCGCGTTCGCGAACAGTCTCGCTCTGTTAAACGCACTCGAAAAAGGCGCTCGCGTAGTCACCAGCAACGACGTTGCCATCATAGGTACCGGTCGAGTTCGTCCACTGCTAGTGATGTATCGAGTGTACGCTCACGTAAACGACGACATGATCGTCACCGTTCGCGTAGTAAGCCTACCAGATCTAGGAGTCCACCGTCTAAACGCATAAATATGTCGGAGTCAATTTCTAACGGTACTTTAATTGAGAGCTTAGTTAGTGCGTTGAAGGGAAACTATAATAATAAAAGCAATCCGATAAATCATATGCAGGGTGCTCAACATATTATAACCGAGTTTGATCCTAACTCTCGATCTCAGACAATGAAGGACTGGATAAGAAAAATAAATGAGTCAGCCGAAATTTATGGTTGGACAGAGCAGCAGACAATCTTTTATGCCTTACCCAAATTATCAGGGTTAGCGAAAAAGTGGTACGACGGTCTTACCACTGTAAAATATAGCTGGGTTGAATGGCAGGAAAAACTTCTAAAAACTTTTCCATGCGATCAAAATTATGGCGACCTACTGACAGAGATGTTAAACCGGAAAAGTAGGAGGAACGAAACATTAGTTGAGTATTATTACGACAAAATTATGTTAGTCAATAGATGTCAGTTAAAGGGTAGGCAAGCGGTTGACTGCATTACACATGGGATATACGATAACAATGTAAGAATGAATATACAAGGTGCTAATTATGATGATCCAGAACAAGTTTTAAATCATTTCAGAAATGTTTCGAATAAATCTTTCGATTCCTTCTCTCAAAGAAATGACAATCGGGACCGATTGAATTCGGACAATCAGCATAAAAAACCACAGGATCTATCTCAGGATACAAAGACAGGATATTTGAATGATTCCATCGTCAATAGAAGAACTTTAATTAACGTCACCTGCTACAACTGTGGTGAGCCCGGGCACACTGTCGTTAGGTGTACAAAAGAAATTATTAAATGCACAAGATGCAAGCGTCATGGACACAAAGAGGCTAACTGTACATTAAATTCTATCGGTACAAACAATGCAGATGCTAAAACTAAAAATGTTTTAAATATATAGGGCAACCTAGATAATAACAAGAAATATTTTAAGCAAGTTAGGGTTAATGAAGTAGAATTGAATGGGTACATAGATTTTGGAAGCGAGTGTACGCTTATAAGTGAAATACAATGTCAGAATTTGAAACTAAACATAGATCCCAAAAATTTACCTACACTGCGCGGTTTCGGAAATAGTAGTATAATTCCTTTAGGAAGAACAAACATTTGTGTTTCGGTTGATTTTGTGCAAGTACAGTTAACCGCTTATATTGTCCCAGCTGAGTTTTTACCAGCAGATATTCTAATAGGGCAGTCTCTCACGGAACATTCCTCAGTAAGGGTATTTAAAACTGATAAGGAACTAACGTTATTTCAAATAACAGCGAACAAAACTAACTCTCTATCACTCAAAGTAGTCGATGACGGCAAAATTGATAAAGATACATTAGTACCTGTAGTTTGCCCATCTGATTATACTGGTTTTGTATGCGTTACATCAGACATAAGACGTAAGGGTGAGTGTGAGTATTTCATACTACCGGGAATATATTCAATATCTAACGGTAAGGGATGTATTATTGCAGTTAGTCTAAGTAAGGAACCAGTTTTTATTCAAAAGGATCAAGTGATTGCTAGGGGTATTAGTGTACCAAAATCAGCGTTTGAGACAGAGGAACTATTGAGAGGAGATACTGATTATGTTGTTAATGTTAGACGTTTGAACAGTGAGACTTCTTCAATAACTGGTGATAATTTGAACATTGGTGAAAGTTTGGAAACGGCTAACAAGACTAAATTACTGGGCCTACTCAACAGCTATAGGGACTGCTTTGCTTTCACTACCGGAGAATTGGGACGGACTTCGGTCACTGAAATGCAAATCAAGTTGAATGATAGCACCCCAGTTACCTATCATCCTTACAGGCTTTCCTTGTCTGAGAGGGAAAAGTTGTGCTGCACGTAAATATGAAGTTAGTGATCTGGTTCTGGTTTTAAAGAATGTTCGGAACGTTGGTAACAGTAACAAACTTGTTCCACCCTTCAGCGGTCCTTATAAGGTATCTGCGGTGATAGGTAATGACCGTTATGAGGTCTGTAGCGTAGATGGTTTTTCAAGCAGAAAATACAAAAACGTCTACTCTGCAGACAAAATAAAGCCTTGGATACGTTTCGCTGCCCAGGGTAGTTCAGAATAAAGAGAATAATTCAGAAACTGAGTAATTATTAGTGTCCTTTAAAATTTAATTATAAGTGTCCTTAAGTGTCCTTTATTATTAGTGTCCTTTAAAATTAAATTTAATTATGATTATTATTCGTGTTCATTTTAGGAAATAATAAAGATGTTCGAAATATATGTACTCAATACCTCTAATTATTCACTATGTCTCCGTAATCCATCTAACCTAATTATATATCCTGTCAAAGACCCCTTTCACCTTGTCAAATAATGCAACATTGAGCTGGAAGACAAAACATGAAGAACTTACTTCATGTTTATACGGGCTGGAGGCCGATACACCTTGTGTGTGTACGCGGTACCCGTTTCATCCTTTCCGGGCAGAGGCCGATACACCTGTGTGTGTACGCGGTACCCCGTTTCATCCTTCAGGGCTAGGCCGATACACCTTGTGTGTGTACGCGGTACCCCGTTTCATCCTTTCAGGGCAGAGGCCGATACACCTTGTGTGTGTACGCGGTACCCCGCTGCATTCTTTCCGTGGCAGAGGCCGATACACCTTGTGTGTGTACGCGGTACCCCGCTTCATTCTTTCCGGCAGAGGCCGATACACCTTGTGTGTGTACGCGGTACCCACGCTCATTCTTTCCGGGCCAAGGCCGATGCAACCCTGTGGCGTGTACGCGGTGTCCCAAATACATCTGGAAAACACGGCGGCCGATACACCATGCGTGTGTACGCGGTATTCTGAAGACATCTAATAATATGCAGAAACTTGTACACCCTGTGTACTCCATACTAGCCAGACCCGAGACCAATATGCTGTATATAGCAGTGCGTGTACATACAGATTACATTGATGCTGGAAACAGGGTCGATAAACCATTGCAACGTGGAATACTCCTAGAGTGATAAGTTAATACATTTTTAAATTTTGTGATTATGATTATTATAGGTATTAAGAACGTACCTACTTGTTATGGAAGTGCATAATTTTATTAGTTTTCAGTGTAGTGAAGCTTAATGTTCCTCTTTAATGGAAAATTACTTCCTGTTTATGTTAAGTGGGTAAAAATGAATGCGGACATTCAAAAGCAAGGATGGCCGAAAATGTACGACAAAGCTGTTAAAGTAAGAACTTAGAATGATCAATCATGAGGGCCAAGTGTAACCGTTGCCGCGTTGTTTCATTAAGGCATAATGTAGAATAAAATTTTGTTTGATTTGTTCTGTCTCACTGTTTAAATAAGCAACAACGTTTTATGCCTGGGGTCAGGCATTAGTCAGAATGGCCGACTGTTAAAATACCTTTGTTTTATTAATCTAAAGTCATAATAATTGTGATGTGTATGTTGTTTTGGAGTTGTAAAAGTTGGTTATAATCTGTATTCTTTTGATTTATACTCTGGTTATCGCAGAAAAACTATTGAGGTAAAATAACTGTTAAAGAAAGTTATTACGGCTGTTTAATTATTACTGGTATTTTTAAGGAATTTATAACGTTATTTTGTTACAATTTAAGATAAATATTTGTATTTAGTACTTGTAATGATAATCTGGATAAATCGGGCTAACCGAGATGTATCATGGCGGCAGCATTGGTTGTTCGCAAGTGTGACAGACCGAGTTGGTCTTGTGTTGTTCTTGAGAGAATAAATCTATAGTTCCATAAAGTGTGAATTTTATTAATACGTCATAAAAATATTGTCTTTATCTATTTTTAATAAAGTTTTCGTACATATCATTAAACCAACGGATTCTCGCATTAAATACATTCCGTGTCACATTAAGTTAGGTAATATCACACATTCAGAATGTGTAAATAAACAAGAAACTGGTTTTAATTTAATGAATTGAACTAACTCGCTATATCGTCGGCGGTAATAGAGAAATGAATGATGTTTCCCGCGTCCTGAGGACGGTGTTGCCAGCTACTAGTTTTTAACTGCCGAGTATTTGGCAAGGTATTCTTTTTTTGTTAAGAAAAAGCTAAATGTAGCTACCAGAAGCAATGGAATAGAATACTATTTACAATTATAGAAACAGCAATTCGGTGTAAGTCCGTATAGAACAAATTAATTTGTAGGTTAGTATCAAAGTCAAGTATTTTGGTGTCTTTATTTATATATAGTTTCTTTTTATTATTATTCTACCTCGCCTCCTGAACTGCGTTGGTGGCACTTTAAAGCTATGCAATGGCCGCTTTTAGAGCCATGGGTGCGGAAATTTGTCCCTAAGTTTCTTAGATAAAAAAATGTGTCAGTCTTAAGTTGCAAGTTGGCGCTTTTGTAGTCCCGTACTTAAGAAATCACGATAAGTTGTTGGTTCTGCGACTAATTCCTCTTGTTTACTTTCAAGCTAATTACTTTGACTACTTATTGTATGCTTTTTTATAACAAAAGTTATAATTATGCAAATCCGTTAGATTTAGTACAATTATCAATAGATTTGCTGCCGTTGCCCATAAGAGGCATTCATTTATTACGTAAGACGAGACGATACAGACAAAGGCGTGATAGTAAATCAAAATATTACAAAAATATTATAAACGGATAGGGAGTAAAATACTAGTTAACATTCTTAAACATAATAAGTTAATGGTCTAAGTAGAGGCCAAGGCTTTATAGATTCACCAAAGTCCGTAAAACATGCAATTAGCCATATACTGGTAACACTGCCTGGCCACGACTTGGCGCCTTGCCAATCGATTTGGGTCGGACGCTCTGTTCTATTGCAATTTTTATTTGAACAATTGTTTACGTTTTTTGGATTAGATTATTTTTGGAATTTCATTACAAACACTAGACGGAAAAAATAAACAATAAACATCCTTTTGTATTGTAATGCCTTCTCAAAATATTGAACAACAAGAAAATATTGATTGCGCAAAATAATGTGTTGCCTCCTTGTGGAAAGTTGACTTTTGGTAAAGGCAGCATTGTTTTTTTAGATAAAACCATCTAAAGTAGATAAAACTTAAAACATACTCGTAGTATAGTGAACTATTTTTTTTGTTGGGCCTGCTCTACAACTTTTTGCATTTTTATAAGTAACTAGAGGCCCGCCATCACTTCGTTTCGGGACCAGTCACAATAGATGGCGCTGGGTGTTGATTACATCTCGCATGTGTTTCGATTTCCCTTTTTGCATAGGAGCCCTGACGTTGACTAAATAATTTACCTTTTAAAATAAATAGTATAGAATAGAAGATACGTTAGACGATAACATGGATTACATGTTTTCATGAATGCAGTAGCAAATGGTTTACGCTACGTTACGCAGCCGAAACGTCAAGCAGTAAGTACATAATTATGTGCTTAAAAAATTACGTCGCGTTAATTCCCGTCTATAATAATAATAGTTATAATGCAACGCGAAAATTTAAAGAACTAAATGGTTTAGTAGCAATAAATTGGTTATTAATTTTATTTTCATTACTGCAATTAGTTGAATACAATTCTCAACATCAAAGGAAGTTCACAATTAATGCGCAAAAGACATGACTTTTAGTCGCATACCAATCAAATGTATGCTTGAAAATATTAATAAATAAATAGAGATTCTATTTCTGCCTTTATCATTACCATCATTCTACAGCAGATACTGGAGTTGGCAAAATATACCAGCAACCATTACTCTTCCTAATGGACTTGCTGAAGCAGTATTGTCCAAATGCCCGACTTAAAAATGTAAAGTATTAAAGGTGCTTGTTCGGATCACTAGCGCCGCCGCGCCGTTTGATTAACTATCTTTGTGTTGAATAAAAAAAAACATTTGAAGAAAAAATCGGAGTGTAAAAAAGTATCAACCTATATGTCCCACTGAAGGGCAAAGGCCTCCATTATTATAGATATAAGCTATTATTATTATTTATAGATATCAAGTCATCGCTACATACTATTATGGGATTAGTCTTAATCAGCGCGCTTGTCTAATGCAGATTGGTGATCACAAACCCGAACTATGAACACTACACACGCGCGATTCAATCGACTCCCAGCGCAATCTAATGGTGCACAGTGCAATTAATGTCCCGAAATGAAGTGAGGGCGGGTCACTAGCTTAGTTACAATAATAAAAATGTAATAGTAGCGCTTGTAAAGCATACAAACACCTTTAGTAGTGTAGGCCAATGTGAAACATACGATGTCATTTGTTGTTGCCGTGATTTCTCTTGGATTTTTTCCTGGCAATCCATTAGGACGGTAATGAGTTTTGGTTCCCTTTGACATAATAGTGTGCGGGCTGACTGCCAACACGAAAACAACAAATAATTGTTAAAATATCGCGGCTGGCTT
This sequence comes from Cnaphalocrocis medinalis, assembly GCA_014851415.1. Classification (NCBI taxonomy): domain Eukaryota; kingdom Metazoa; phylum Arthropoda; class Insecta; order Lepidoptera; family Crambidae; genus Cnaphalocrocis; species Cnaphalocrocis medinalis. The sequence continues at coordinate 10,672 of JABMDO010002766.1, forward strand.
TATCGTTATTGTTATTTATTCTTGTATTAAATTAGGCCTATAGTATCGTCTACATGCCATTTCAAGCTGGCTATATTAAGGCACGTGAAAACTTATTGAATAAAACAAAAAAAAAAATATTACATTTTTAACAAAGTATATTTTTCTTTTTCAGGTATGCATCATCATTATTCAATTAACTGACATTCAGGAAAAGGTAACTCTTTGCCAGCGGAATTTGAGCCTTATGTCAAATACTTTTAATTCATTTTCTCTGGTTATCTGGTACAGACGGCGCCAGTGACAAAATCGCACTTTTCTCTCGGGCATAAGGTCCAAAGTCCAAAATGAACCACGTGACGCCGTATGTACGTAAGCTTAAATAGACGATAAAGAATAAATTATCTAGTAGGTAGGTAAATAAGTAAGTACGCAAGGTAATCAGTATCAGAAATACAAAAAGGGGAATGCCCTGCCAACTCATCAGGTCATTCGACTCAAAAATACCTACAGCAGAACTATTCGCTGAATATGCAAACATGTGCACGTGCAGCTATGCTTATTTGTTTATCTTTCTATGTACTCCGGTTTCTTAGTCGCACACTGAGCTACTGGCCGCCATACATCGATGCAGACGAGATCATTTCTACAATACATTTGTACGAGGAAAGCAAAGTAAAAGTCAAAATTTTAAAAGCTAGGTGTCTTCTTCTTCTTGCTGTATAGTAGATTTCTTCACAACTCTGAATGTGAAGCTAAGATCAAGCTCTTTATTAAAAAACTAGTGGCCCGCCCTCACTTCGCTTCGGGACCGTAATTCAGAAATTAACTAATAGATGGCGCTGTGCTCAATTACATCGCGCCAGCGTTTCGTGTTTTCGGTTTACCTATAAGCCTTGTCGTTGCCTATAGAAGTTATCTCTTTATAAATAGTATAGAAGATAAATAAAATAATGTTTAACTTTATAAGGTGTCGAGGCTATCTTGATTGTTAAGTAGATATTTTTGTGCGCGTTATATCGACCTCTACAAAAATATCATTTTTGTTACTTGGGTTTCTTTCTTCTGAGCCAAAACGTTGCATATCTTTTGTATAGCTAGGTTTGGATTGCGTTTGGAAACATATTTAGCACCTTGATTGAAGTCTGACTTAAATTCTTAGTAGACCGTGTCCACCACAACTAGTAGCCTAGTGTGCGACAGATCTAATACTTATTTCGCCTACTCGTAATTCACATGAAACCTGATAATTATAACTTTTATTAATTTCCATGAATTTGAACACTGGAATCGTTTACCAACTGTGCCAACTGCTTTATGATTTTATGATCTGATCTATTATATCAAGGTTTATGGTTTTATTTAGTTTATTCGAGATTAATTAAATACGGATTGAACATTTACCTATGATTAAGTTTTTTTTTATTGACGTTTTTCGCAAAAAATCTGAGTGTTAATAAATTAAATCTTCTCATTCCATGTTAGCATTTAAATTTTATACTACTATTGATATGTTCATCGCGGGTAAGTAAACAGTAAAATGTATTTATTAACCAATTTAAATCCATTTTATTAATAGGTAGTTGGTATTTCTAGTTAAACTTCTTTGCCCTAGTAGCAAACCAAAAGAGATTTGTCACCTTCCTTCTCCTTAGAAGCTTCAATGTTAGAGGCATTACGCGCAAAATTATTAATTTGCCTAATTGATATTATGTAAGTAAAACGAATCGTTCCGTATCTTGCCGTGCAAAAAACACATTAAAAACGTATTAGAGAAATAACCATGAAAATGAAACTGCAAGTGTGGGCAATTATCATGTCCAACCATCAATTCGCCATTAGTTGTGTGTGCAGTATGCACGACTGACTTGCGAATTTAAATCGATAATGCCTTTCATGGTCAGTAGGTAGCCGCCGATTGGTATCTTGAAAGCCTAACCCTCGGTGTAGCCGTAGGTCCAACGGACCCATACAAGGCAATATACCATTTGGAGTGATGTTTGACATGCGGCCTTCTCACTGCTCACATTATTAGATAGACGTAAATCGTTGACTGGCACGACATTAACCTTTCTAACCTTTTTTGTATTCATGTCATCATATCAATATATTCGTATGTTCCGCAAAAAAATATGAATTTGATAAAAAGCAGACTTAAATTACAGGTTATATGTTCAATCAGTCGCCTAGTCGTCATCCACTGCTGGACGTAGACCTCCCCCACATAATGGCTTTTCTAAATTGTCGACAGATACATAACCAAATGAAGTAGTTATTACCAAAGGGTTACTGGTTGGAAGCGGACTTGTGACTCTACTGTTGTTGCAGGTGTCTATGGGCGGCGGCAATCGCTTACCATTCAATTGCCACCCATCATAAAAAAATCATCTGTATATTTCATAATATGTTCCGGTACTAGTAAAACGTGTTAACAAGGTATCATAGATTACGTATGGGTCTACTGGACCCACGACTGTAGGTGAGGGTTAAAGTATCCAGTGAGAAACTAAATGTATCTGATTGGGTACCAGGAAATTGCTACACTTTGCAGTATGTACTTGAGATTAGCGGTTAATAGAATCAAATGTGTTTTGTTATCGCAAACAACCGTGTTCTAAGTAGTTTACTTTACTGAAGATTAACGGAAATACTAAGTGCAAGGAAAAATAAACATTAAAGCTACAAAATATAAATCTCATTTTTCGAATCTATGTTTGTTGTGCACACGAATTTTACAGTGACTTTGAAACTATCAGTAGCAATATAATTTACAAACGTCAGTCAGCTTTATCCAAGAGTTTATGATGGATTTATCAGCTTTGGAAAAACAACATTTATATTTTTTATGAAGCTTTTACTTTTAAAACACAATATGATCTAGCTTTAGGACTCTTCCGAGCGTTATATCTGGTACATTTATTTCAAATATGTTATTTTTTGTGATAGGAGGCAAACGAGAAGACGCATTATTACCTGATGGTAAACGATTGCCGCCACCCATAGACACCTGCAACACCAGTAGAGTTGCAAGTGCGCTGGCAAATTTAATGGCCCGCCAATCGGGCCTCCGGTACCCTCATTCACTCCACGAAACACAACGAAGGCGCTGCTTTATGCCGGTTTTCTGTGAGGATAAGGTATCACTCCGGCCGAGGCGGCCCATTCCTATATCCTGAACAGAAATACCGAATAAACCAACTGAGTTTATAATCTGTTTTTTATAACTAATATATTACTCCAAACTTTAGTAGGACCAAAACTCGGCATTATGGCAATACTTTTTATTTTTATGACCAGGCTTTAATCAGTATTTGGATCCCTCGATTAGTTTCCCAAACACATTGCCTACGTGACCTCAGATGTTGCCAACATTGCACGAACAGAAGGATGTTAGGCGCTTATTTAAAATTGTGGTTTAACAATAATACGTTTTCCTTAGATAGATGCACGTTTTGTTATCTGGGTTTTCTTGTAATAGACCACAAGTGGAATGGGGGACTTGCACAAAATATTCTTCGAATAAGTGAATTTAAATGTAGATAATTGGAAGACTTTGTCGAACATCTGTGTTTCGTCGAGTGAGTGAAGGTACTGGAAGCCCGATTGTGGGTAGGAGGGGTTAAAAGTTGGCAGCGCACTTGTGACTCTACTAGTGTTGCAGGTGTCTATGGGCGGCGGCAATCGCTTACCATGAGGTGATCTGTCTGCCACCTCTCACATAAAAAAAATACATTAAAGTAAATACCTACTTAGTAATTTTATGACTTGAAGGTAGGACCAATCAAAGGAATAATATATTTGTCATGATTTCTCTATTTTTAGCGTGTTTCTAAAATTTGAGTTAAAACCCGTAATCATTATCATATTGTCACCATTTGACAGACATTTTTGTCTTATACAATATTTCTTGCAAGACGAGACTTTTCCACCAAAATATTTTTTCTGCTATAGCCTGTTCATGGGCGGTGTTCATTTAAATTACCATCAGGTGACCCGCTTGCCCGTTTGCCTTCCTATAATAATTAAAAAAAAACAGCAATCAAATCGAGGCCAGTCCATCCATCTTGCGCGGGCGCATGTTTTAAACCGTTGTTTAGCAACGAAAATATTCATAGAGAGCGTGTTTGTTTTGAATTTGTTAGTCTATTCTCTATCGAACCCTTTGTTCGCGCTTGTCTCATTGGGGACTGAAAACATTGCTCTGTTATATTCGAAGAGCCTTTTGTAAGAGATTATGTGGCGATTGTTGATGTTAGCCGGTTAAATACCTTGATATAAAATAAGTACCACTACATGAAATTTTTATTTTTGCAGTCCAGTTTGAGACGTTACAGAAAGCATCTTATATTTTTTGCATTATATAAGGATATCCTCATCTCGTCGTACTGAGGATCGTGATTCCTTCATTGGAGCTCAATTTGTACTTTACGTTAGTTCTCCATCTATGTCTATCCTTTGTAATGTGAAGGGGATTATACAGCTTGGTGTCCACCGTCGAACCAATTGGGTATTTGACAATTTTTAAAAAAGTATTTTATTGTATTCTTAGGACACTAAAGATACGTTTGATAATTGTCTATTTCATTTTTAAAGTTAATTTATAACAAAAACAGCCATTTTAAATAATACGATTCAAATTTCCCGCCAAAACAGCAAGTCACGTGACAAATTAGCCCTCGACGTCATGATTCAATCTTTGAGTATATAGCCACTGGAGATGCCATACCGGGCGTTTCCCCTCCGGCAAAGTACATTGGTCAACTATTCGGAACTGGTCAACTAAGTTATACAAAACTACTTGGATGTCGCTACATCGCCATTTTGCATCGCTCCGTGTCGCGTGACGTTTCTCTTAAAAATGGTGAATTGTGCAGTATTTTCATGTAAAAGGCGATCTGACAGCTAAAATTCGCAACAAGATCGCGTTTCCTATCATAAGTAATGACTTTTGTTAATTATCAAATGTGTATTAAACTAGAAAATCTATTTTAATAAAAAAATCGTTACGATACGTAAACGACAGAAAAATTTAATAATGATATCGTGGTATCGGTCCTAGTGATGGGACCAATTAAAATCAACTCGACTTTTGAATGAATCATTCACTCACTGCAGTTAGTTTCAAAATCCGTTCTTTTCATTATAGTTTGAATAAAATAGTATAGACGTATATTATAATATTAAAACATTGTAAAGTGAATTAGAGAAATTACTGTCCTTTCTTCTGGTCATACGATGTTGGAATTTATTCTAAAAATAAAAAGGTGGCTATAAAATATTTCGAGGTAAAAGGAATAAAATATGTGGCCCGGGAGTATCATGCATGATAACGGAGTAGATAGTAAACCATAATTGGAGCTCGCTAATTTAATATAGAAAAGTATACGAATGTTCGTTTATCCAATATTTCAAAAAAATTAGACCCCCAGAAATATATTCGACACGTGTACAATAAACTTATTCATTTTGAAAAATCAATATAAATGCGTAATAAGGATTTTTTGTAATATTTCAATAAATCATTCTAATTAAAATATATTGTTTCATTTACTCTCCCTTTGTTTGTCCAAATGTTTAACCCCAAACTAACAGTAACAGCACCGTTCACAAGGGGAATTTTGTTGTTTCTTGAATCGTGACGTCACGCGTTCTGATTGGCTACAAGCCGTTTTAGTTTTGATAATCCACAGATGCAAAATTTCTTATTTATTTTTAAGAAATAAAAATATTTCTAATGTTTAATTTGTAAATTAACATAGATATTCTGAATCAGCGTCTTAAAATCTACCATAATTCAATTATTTTCTTATTTAATTGTTAACCATGTCAAATACCGAATTTGGTCTGACCATCTAATTGGGCTACGACCTCTGGGTCTCTTTACATCCACATTGCCAGTACCAGCTGCTCTAGGTATTGTCTATCTTTCCGGACTGAGAGATCAAAAATATGAGGTGAAAAATAGTACCTTTTTCTAACAAGTTATAAAACCAAAACCTATTATGCTGTCAGTTAAAAATAAATCCCAGAAACCGAATTTGAAATGTTGTGTCAATTATTCAGCAACTTTCTTAGGTAAATTTTTTGGCTACAATTTACGTTTCTTGTATTTATAGATTGAGACTTAATCAAACACTAATGGGCTCGCCCTTACTCCTTTTTCGTAAAATAGTTCCAAGTTGTATACAGATGGTTCTGGACCAATTATATCGCGCAAGTGTTTTGCCTTTTTGGTATAAGTACCTTAGCGAATTATGAATCAATTTTCGACAAAAAAACTGCTACTACGAAGGGCAGTACATTTTCAACATTAAAAATAACATATTACCACCAAGGACAGTGCTTCATTGCCATAAGACAACATTATATAAGATTTGATTTATGTCCATCGTCCTTTTTACAGCTCCTAGTTACGCAATACATTAGTCGGTGGCAGATGTGATCAAAGTGACGACAATATTTTGTTATTGCCCCTATGATATTGGAGAGCGAACTATCTAGTTAATGGGTGCGTCTGTTTTGTTTATGCTTTTTATATGTAAATATAAAACTCTCTGATCTTAATGCGCTGAAAGGAGACAAATAGATAACGTATCTGATTACAGGCGTTATTAAATAATGTTGTGAATATGATTAACTAATGAGAGCTACAATATATCGCGTAAGGATGATGGATTGTGCTTGGCAACGGTTCTAGGTTTGACTCCGAAAAATTATTCTACAAAGTGAATTTACATTATGCGAAGAAGTTTAAATTGAAACTAACCTTACATTTTAAATATAAATTGATTTTATTATTTTTTAGTCAGTATAAAAATAGGATTACAATTATTGTATTGCTTTGCTTTTGTGAGCTGTAGACTATGTTTTATATCGATATAGTTACATAAGTGACTAGATAAGTACTTCATATATTTTTATAAACCAATTTAGCTTATATAAATAGATATAAAGTTCCTAGTTATCATCTAACCTTGTCTCGTCTTTCTAAGATCATTAAAAAGATAAATAACCTACTGGATATATAAATATAATTATTTAGGTACTACATAGGTGGATACTCTTTATGATATTCATTCAAAGAATTTTAAATATGGCCTCAATTCATCAAAGATGATGCATAAAAACGTTTAAACTTTTCGGTTGACCGCGTAATATGTTTATAAGTGTTAGCTTTTAATACACTAAAGAGAATTTATGACCCATAACCAAGTCATACAGACTGTGTGACCTAATAAACATAAGCGAAAGTGCCAAGAAAACAACAACATAATGCGACAGTCATCACTTTTATATTTTTGCTATTTCCTTGCTTTGAGGAAAAGGCTGTAGTAAAATAAAAGATTTTTAATTAGTAGTCTAATAGGGTTCGAAGTGAAATGCAACTGCCATTTGGAATCAACCAATGCGCGTGAGTTGCGAGCGAGGCCACGCCTACACTAGATGCGCGCGGTCTGGCCACGGCCATAGAATACCTATCAACAGCCTGAACTAGGCAAATGGGTAAACTGATCAGACATTCATATTCATTATGCACTTAAATAACATCTAACGCATATCTAAGTTAAAACTTAGCTTTACAAATAAGAAGTAATAAAACCACTTAATTCCTGTAACATTTATCTTTATGATGTACCTTGATGACTTTTATTATATAAAATTTAATCTAATAAAGTCTCAAGTTTCAAGTACCTAAATCTAAAGTCACACCTTTGATTAGCCCTTGAGAAATACAGCCGTATAATCAAAGAGGTTTTAAATGTTTGTGACGGTTTGGAGTTTTAATTTCAGCGATTAGTTAATGTCAGAAAAAAAAAAACATGTTTCGCGTGAGATTTTCGATCGTGAGACTTATTCTCCATTAATCAATATCTGGCCAAGGTTACGATATGGCCTTGGTATTTTATCTGTGATGGCGGTGAGATCGAAACAGACGAGCGATGACTAAATATGGATGGGACTTTCCTGTATGATCTACGTATGCTTCGGTGCTGTATGTGACCTAGATGCACTGACAAAGTCGTGACCTAGAAATTATTATGGCGGATCGTGGGTTCCGTGGTAATGAATTCACGATTTGCAATCAGAAAATGTTGCTCGTGCGTAAACATTTTTTCAGCGTTAATTTCCAATATTTGTTTTTCGACTTGGCGTAAGTTATTAATTGTCCAAACATTAATGATTCAATACTTGAACATGCTTCAATTTACATACATTTTGGATGAATAAGAGCGCGTCTACTCATTCCGTGCTAAATAATAGTTAAGTACTTATACGGTTTTCAACACGGTTCAGTAAAAGTCTTTCTTCTTTTTCGTCACAGGATGAATTTCTATTAAATAAATTTTATAACTCTTTCAAAAGGTTGATCTTCCAAAAACATTTAATAGGGCATCTGTCAGGCTTATGAAAGTAAAACAAACTTATGCTGATAATAAAAGTCTACCTAAATAAAGGCAAAGATATTCAGTGCCCACCAAGCATGAACTATATACCTACTTGCGTAAAATTTAAGTAGTATAAATAATAAGAACACAAAAATTTTCTATACACTATAATAGCGTACATCTCATTTTATCTTAAAAATATTCTTTGGAATTCAGAATTTTTTTTTTCGGAAAACATTAGAATTTTCCCAGCAGTTTACCACCACACACCACAAAACAAAAATACCTACAATTTTTCCAGTCCTCTGAAACAACTTGCTTACAATGAAAACGTTCAGTTCTCAAGTCGTAAAACTGTCCGTTGCATTATAAATTACGGACTTCAGCTTCAGTAACGCCTGTGAGTCGCGTGTTGACCGAAACCGACAGGGCTGGCAATGTTTCTGTAGTAAGTGTTCAAATAACTTTACCATACATAAGTATATTTTGTTACATATATTTATTATAATAATTGTATTAATACATTTTATTAAATTAATATTATTTATGGTATAAACTTATTTGAACACTTATTAAAGAAACATTGCCAGCTCTGTGGATTGAAAAAACGAGTACCTACCTACAAACTAATGTGGTTGGGCAGAAATAACTACCTATCTAAAAATAATTATGGAATTTGATAAATAATTCATAACATAAATAACTCAATATCTACAAAAACGTTAATATATGCTGTAAAAACAAAAAATCTTAAGACTTTATACACATTAATAATTATACACTATTGTAGATACGTTGTTTCTAAAGTTTTACAATTCTATGTATAACTTATGAAGTTATGATCTATATGAACTGGGACCGTCCGCGTCATTTCGAAACGTTTAAAATATAACTTTTTTTGTTTAGTTATATATCAGATATGTAGTTGAAGGTTTAAACAAAAACTGGCAGCCCTGACAATGCCGTAAATCCGTTATGGAGTAATAGGGCCGTACTTATAGTCGTGGCTCGTAAATGAGAGCCAATCAGAGGCGATGCGATCGATGGGCTGTTGACGTTCTATGGCGTCTTTACTCAATTAGGACATTGGGTTGTGTATTGGGGACCCATGGAACCGCAGAAAGTAGAAGTAGAACTTAGTATGTATTCTACGAAAAAAGAGAATCCCTATAAGTCGAAAATAAATTTAAAAATAATCCGCCTATTTTCGCGAAATTCATTTTGCCGTTTATATTAACACAGACGCAGGTATTGTGATTTTTAATTCGCTTCAGGACAGTAATTCCAAACTGAGCCAAAAGATGACGCTGTGGCCTCAAATACATCACACTACCTAATGTTTGGTATTTTTGCTTTACCTATAAACCTTGTCGTTAAGTTACAAGATACTTCTTTAGAAATAGTATAGAAGATGACGCTACGTTTTGTATGGAATGACAGCGTTATACCTTAGATTTAGTCTTAGATAAAGATTGGTCGAATCAGGCATAAGATAAGTTGATATGCTTTATTGCACAGAAACAGAATGAGTTAAACAACAATAGACAGTACATCAATAAGTAGCTTTAGTACTACTTCAAATTGCAGTGAATGTCCCACTTGTACTGTAAGTAATTTTACGGCCAAAATAGCCAAGTCACTCTGTAAGTCTTCCTTAATTCACTCTATGTGGGAGGGCGGTGTGGGCAGTATTAGTAGGCAGCACATAGCGATATAGGTCACGCTGTGGACATGAACCGAATTTCATAATCATGTCGCAAGGATAACTCGCCGATGGTGATACAATATGGTAACATAGAGCTGCAAAGCATTTAGACAGAGAAAAGACCATAGAGTAAAGTAAAAAAATAGAAAAAAAACACATAAAAGACATAAAAACACAGATCGTTTGCAATACAAACGCTAATATTCATGTTTTTTCCCTGGATAATTCCGGCTGAGTGATATTTTTTTCCTCTATTTCTATATAGGTAGGCTACTGTTATCATTCCCCAATATTTTCCGTCTTATCATAAATTAATGGTTAAAAAAACATCTGAAGGTTGAAAAAACTTTCCGCAACAATCAGCCAAAAGTTCCGCTGTCTCTTTCACCCGTCTTTTTTCAGCTTCAGTTACGCAAAGTTTATCAAGCAATGTGGGTCGTACTTTAACATCGCACCAACATCTCAATGGCCAAGTGTCGAAACTGTTCGAACTGGGTAAACATCAAAACTTCGCCAGTCAAATATATCCATAAATCATACTGTTACAGCAATATTTACGTTACCCGGATACTAAAATAACGCGACACGATCGTGTAAATACTTTTTTATGCCATCCGTTATATTATTTTAAATCAAAAACAGTTTTTGAATTATGAAAACATACAATAAAGTTTTTTCTTAGCTATTTATTTACTTTTTAAAGATAGTTTCTAAAAGAATTATATGAACAGGCTTCCAAATCTTATACCAACAACATAACACCTGGTATGTTCGTTGAAAAGTTCACGCTACGTAAGTAATTAATTTATAAATACATTTATTTAATTTTCCAAAAAGTTAATTAAAAATAAGTATGCGTATGTTTTATTTGTAACGTGACCCTAAAGTTTCATACTTATATGATAGTTAATTCTTTTTAAGGATATTGTGTTTCTGGGTCATTCTCATTAGGTATTGGTTTTATTCCCTTTTTTGTAACTTTAAAGCACGTTAAAAATACAAAGATAACACTATCGCAATCGAGATCTTAAATTGCGAGACGTATGTACAAATCTGTTGAACGTTTAAGTATACTTATACATTATGTTTATTTAAGTATACAATGGCGATGGGCGATGGTAGTGGATAAGCACGCGCCTTCCATACGGGGTTCCTCGGTTCGAATCTGAGCGTGCAACTAAGTATGCATTTTTAAAATCTATGTACGGTCGTGGTCAAAAAGTGTTTACCACCTTAAGGATCATAATCGCAAATACACAATTTGACCGCGACAGTACATATTTTTACCATTTGCTCGGTGGTGACGGAATACATCGTAAGGAAACCTGCACGTTTTTCGACAGTTTCTAAAACGTGTAACCATGATTAAATTAGTCTGGCTCCCCTGTTCCAGGGTTGCGAAGGTCAAACAGCAGTCGCTTCATTGTTATTATTATTACCAGACTCCCCAAATCCTGAATTATGGCATAAACGTACCCTGGGCACCTAAACGACGCATTTAGACGCACCTGGCAATGACACTTTAATATGATAACAACTATTCACAACAGTAAAAGTATACAGCTTCAATGTTGTTATTAAATAATAACAGACGACTGCTTCATGTGTGCCAACAAATGATCTAAGTTGTACAGTCAGCCACCCGTACGGTTACCACACCTGTCAAATTTATTCGATTGATATTCAACCTAATGTGAATGACAGTAAGATGAGAGTCGATTGAAGAAATGTGTGTTAGTGTACTTTGTGTGACTGTACGTACCTTTAATGAATTCAGTTATTGCAAACAATAAGCAAATTGCACAGGTGCTAAAATAACGCCCCGTTAGGAAAATAGGTATTTTATATCATAGAAGCAAAACATACATAATTACGTAATGTCAAGGCCACACTGTTGAATGTCAATTTTGCGGCCGTGTTCAAATGTATTAGTAATGTTTACATTAGTCTGCTCGAGGGAACCGTAATAGTACTTATATATTTTCCTTCGTGAAAAATCTATGGGTTTGCAAAGTGAAATAAACATCTCATACATTGACCTGACTCCGTACCTACTAATGTAGTCCGTAGTTATATGAAATTTAGATACGCCACGTATTAAAGTATACAAAACTGTCAAATTTCTTCTATCGACTCTCAACTTACCGTCAAACACATTAGGTTGAATATCAATTAAGGAAATTTGACAGATTGTAGTCACCTGATGTGTGGCTGTCTGTACCTAATATTATTTTTTTTAAGCAGATTAGAGATACATTTATTAATTAATACAGCTTACTCGTACTAGTGGTATAGATAGTAGACATTCTTTATTACACAGAAATAGAAATACATGACATGAGTGAATCTACACCGCTAAACAGTACAATAAGTGCGGTCTTATCGCTTGTTTATAATTACAATAGCAATAATATATTCCCCACACTACTATTATTTTCACAAGATCAAATTGCGTTCAAGTCCTGCTTTTGCCCGCAATAGGATCTAATAGGAAACAAAATGCAATATCCACTTTTTACGACTATTCAAACGAGTTTTGGCCAGTTTTGGCAAGTATCTGATATAAGCTTCTTTATTTTTACCACGAGGCAAGGGTCAGGCGAACCGGTGCCGCGCCCACAAAACCTCAGGTTCGAGACGAAGTGCCATTTGCCAAAATCATTCCCCCTTATTATAAACAGAGATTAACGTTTTCTGCTATGCGTCGTCTAGCGAACGCATTCTGCAATGTCAAGTTTGATAGTAGGACACTACGGTAATGGAAAAAATTACCGGTGATCACAATTGCATCTCTTTAATTGAGTTTCATTTATCCATACTAATATGCTGGCCCTCCTAAGCCAAAAGGCGTATCTCAAAAACATCTCATTTTTCTGATTTTTGTTGTATCGGATAGCTTATTCAATTATCTACCTAATGGTCTAAACCCAAATAGCCGTATCCCCTTTGAAACATACAGAAAATCCATTTAGAAAATATTGCGTATCTCAATTTCTCACGAAATTACTAAGAGACTTAGGGATATCCCATAATTTTGAATGAGAATAGTCGTATATTGTGGTTACGGCGAAATAGCTTAAAAAAAGTAGTAGAGGATAGTTCGCAGAAGTGTGAGATACCGCTCTAGTTGAGAGGCAGCGCGCGCGAAAGTAAATCGCTAAATCTTTAGCATTACGGACGAAATTTTAAGTACATTTCATATGGCAAATCTTTGACCACATCCGATTATCTAATAAGTTAAAATATCATAACTAAGCCAAAATTTTATGTAAAACAAGTTCCATGGCCACCTTCAACCTCGATGATCAAACAGCTCATGATGCAACATGTTGGTCGCAGGACATATGTGAAAAATCACTGAGATCCCATATTTAATCTATGAACGTACTAACTTTAATTTTTATATTTTCTAAATGAAAGTTGTTTATAAAAGTATTTTTCTGAAATTGTTGTTGTTTAGAAAACATCGACACTAGTTATCAATCGACGTTTTTTCGGGTAGGTAATTCAATCACAATGTAAATAATCAGGTAATTAATTGTCTTAAAGTCCATTAATTTAACATTTTATTGATTTAATAAGTTTCACCTGTTGGTAATTAACCGATTTATATAAGAATGTAGATGAGTTGGCGATATAAATTAAGGTTAACCGGACACGACCTAGCCAGATTATATTTTCATACTAGCGACCCTCCCCGGCTTCGCACGGGTACACCTCGGGTTACATTATTGAGTTTTAGTACGGATCCCTATGTTTTTTTTTAAATATAATATAGCAAATGTCCACCCGGAGATAGTGTAGCTTCCCAGCTTTGACAATGAGCCCATAACTGCAAGCATTGTTGCAAACAAATTTTTAAAATCAAACGTTCTTCCTCCCCCCAAAAAGAAAACTAAGCCTAATGGCATTTCACAGGCCAAGAAAACCTAATATTTTGAAATCCCTTCAAAATATAATGCCAAGTAATAGATTATCATTCTGGAGAGAGCTTCCCATTTCTGAGTGATTTAAAAACATAGTTGCGCTATGTAACATATAAAATTTTGTTTTTAATTTGTCTGGAATATAATTAAATCATTGAAAAAATGCATTTACTGCTGGTTTATTTCTATATTAAAGGTTTTTAGCAAACAGGTGTATTAAAATATTGTATGGAAATTCCTATACAAACACTGAAACCGAAAGCGGTAATTCATTTTCGTAAGCAATTAATTTGAAGGGAAATGGCGGTATCTCAAATAAAAGTATAAATATATATTTTTTTCAAATTTGAAAGTATCCATAATAAATATGGTATAAAATATTTTTAAGCAAGTTTTAATAATTCGAATAACTCTTCTCTAAGTTGACGCGAAAATGAAAAAGACAAAACATCGATTTTCTCGAAAGTTACTTCTGTTGAGTTAACGTTTTTGGCTTAGGAGGGCAGTATTATAAATGCGAAAGTAACTCTGTCTGTCTGTCTGTCTGTTACTCTTTCACGCCAAAACTACTGAACGGATTTAAATGAAATTTGGTATACAGATGATCTAGACCCTGAGAAAGGACATAGGCTACTTTTTATTGCGAAAAAGGGTTGTAAGGGGTTAAAAGGGGGGTAAAAAGTTACTTTTCCACGCGGACGAAGTCGCGGGCGGCCGCTAGTTTGTTATAAGTACAGCAACGATCTAAGCAAACAACAGGTCCATACAATAGACATCACGTATACTATACAGACAAACGAAATTAGAAGAGAGATTCATGGAGACTAAAGTTAGGCATGGTTTTGAAACTGATGATGTATCTTTCATTAGTAGGTGACAGGATCATTTTAAAACGAAGTCTAGCTTTAGAACACGTTATGTAATAAGGGGGAAATAGTTTTTCTTATTTTTAGTATGAGTACAATGTTCGTACAGATAAGTACATCAAATTATACAAAAACTGACAAATTCTTCAATGGATTGTCACCTTATTGTCAAATACATCAAGTTGAATATCAATCGAGGAATTTTGACAGGTTGTTTAAACGTGATGTGTGTGTAGGTTACAAATGCTTCATGACAGCATCACTTATTAATCAACTTTTTTATGTATGTAATATTCGTATTATGTCGACAATAGAAAACTTGTAACAATGATAAATCATTTCTGAAGTTATTTAAGAGACAAAAAACATAATTTTAATGAATAAATAATAAATAAAAGTATTACCATTAATATGTATAATTAGTTCACTTATTTAACCAAGGACTTTGAACAGACGCTTTTCATAACGTTAAGCAAAAAGCATGACGTGTTATGAACATAACTATATGGCAGCCACAGAGTAACTTATAATATATCGGTAATAGAGAGATCAGTCGCGAAATTGTTCAGCGCCATCTAGTTAAAATATTACATACCACTATTATCTATCTACATACGTACGTAGTGTAGGTTGGGTAGGTATATATAGGTCATTTAGGTATTCATATATTATATCTTATTATGCTGAATTTCAACAAGAGACTTTTTGGTGTCCTTTGGGGTTTTTTTGAAATCAAACATTGTTTTTGATAATCTAAAATTAGTTCATAGTCTAAAACTATGTTAGATTTTACGAATCCCACCAAAATGACACCAAAAAATCTCTTGTTGAAAATAATATAGGTACAAAGATAACACAGGTTTAAATTAATGTTTTTTTTTTTTTTCTTTATATTCCATTGCCTTTTATTTTCATGCAGTCATTGACAAGGGCGCTTTTCAGTAGAATC
>JABMDO010002774.1:0-43363 GCA_014851415.1 Cnaphalocrocis medinalis
CATTTACTAAAAGTCTAAGTCTGTAATGTTTTGCTTTCTTAAAAATATCGTATTTGCGCCACAATCAGAGTAAATGAATGAATGAATGAATGAATAAAACATTTATTTGGCACACACAAAATTACAATTAAAACAAACAAGAACAAAACAATACTTAATGAATAAAAACCAAAACTACAATTAAACAAAAAAAGAAACAAACAAAACTTAATGAATAAAAAAAATAAAAAAATAAAGAAACAGACATTGTGCCAAATAGGCGCCCGCTCAGCATAAGTCGCGCCGTGTCATTCCTGAGCACGTCACGAACGCTGGTATTCTGGCGGGAGACCCTGTAGCATATCGTGTGCCTGCCTGTGTCTGACTTGTAAAAACGTTTAAAAGGCAGACACACACTATGCGCTGGGGTTCTGCTGAACCCTCAGAACAATAACTAAAGCTATTATTGTTATTGTTCTGAGATGAACCAGTAAACAAAGATTGACACACAAAAAAACACCTAATAACTAAATAAATAAATAAAATAAAATTAAAACGGAAGGTAGTAGTAATTTATATGCAAATGATGGCGCCACTGTTGCAACAATAAAGAAAGGCGTACATAATTGAAAGTAATTGGTGGCGCCACTGTCGCCTAAAATGTCGCCTAAATAGGTTGGCGGCGCTAGTATTATTCGTATAGCCCCTTAAAAAATAATCACCATTTTAGCTTTAGTAGACTCTAAACTATTTTCAATAAGGTGCACAGTCGCAGAGAATCACGAACTGGAATACATCTGAACAATCTCGTGCACTAATAAGTATACAACCTCATTCAAATATGAACCTTATGGTCCGAGCATAAGAGTCGAGTTGTGTACCTTTTATTGTATGCGCTGTACAATCGAAATGATTGTTCGAGTCCTTAATCCAAACTTTCTGGCTTCCCCTTGTGGTATTTTTGAGGCTGCCGTAAACTGGGGTGACTATATTAATAATGATGAGTAGGAAAAACCGATTCGTTTATTTGACATATGAAAACAGGGAGGCACTTCTCGCGCACTCGATATTCAAGTCGAATTAGAGATTTCATACATTCATCCATACAAATCTGTAATTCGATTTCAATGTCGAGTGTACGGGAATTTCCCCCCAGACACTCTTTAGGGAGAGAAAGGTCCTCTAATAGAGGCCGCGGCAAATCGGAGCCGTGGGAGGCCCGCCACCTATAACCGACGGTTTGGTGAAGATCGAAAATTCCTTGGATGCGGTTGGCATAGGACCGATCTGTGTGGAGAACATTGGGGGAGGCCTATGTCCAGCAGTGCACGTCTTTTGGCTGAAATAATGATGATTGAATTAGGCTAACGCTTGACCGGGTATGATCTTATTCCTCATTGGTATAGAGACCTACAACATATATACTAATGAGGACTAAGACTAGACTTAGTTGCCCGATTGTCTAGAAGTCTGAATAAAAATATCCAGATTAACTGGATTAATAGACCTTAGTAACAAATAAATTAGACATAGAATAGCTGGCTCCCTACTTCGTGCCGTTTTATGATTTTTTGAGATGCGTAACAATATTTTTTACACGCGCTAAGTAACAATTATTCTCATAATTATGAAAACCGGCCAAGTGCGAGTCGGGCTCGCGCACAAAGGGTTCCGTAGCAGCAAATATAATAAACTTATTTTGTCAATCACATTTGTAATATTAAACTTTATCAAATGCACAATGTATTTAAGGTACATTACTGGATAAGGATTAATGGCGTATTGCTTGAATAAGCTAATATTTCTCGTAAAAAGTACCTACATTATAAAGATTTTATATCATCGCGGATTTTTAAAGGTGTACAATACTGTAGTATATTTTTTGATCTATCTTATAAGGTTCAGCCATCGTTTTCAGTGTAAGCACAATAACTTAACCAAAATTACAGTTAAATCAACCTATCTCAAAACACTATAATGCATCACCTCTATTTTTTTTAGAATTTTATACCCCGTAGTTATAAAAATAGAGGGGGGGGGACATACTTTTTACGACTTTGAGAGCTGATATCTCAAAAACCGTTCACTTTAAGAAAAATGTTTTTTTAGAAAACTTTATATCATTTAAAAGACCTTTCCATTGATACCCCACACGGGTATGTACATCGAAAAAAAAAATTTCATCCCTCAGTTACATGTATGGGGGGCCCCACCCCCAATTCTTTTTTTTACTATTTAGTGTCAAATTTTTGTAGCGGTTCATACAACACATATTCCCATCAAATTTCATCACTGTAGTACTTATAGTTTCCGAGTAAATCGGCTGTGACAGACGGACAGACGGACAGACGGACAGACGGACAGACGGACATGACGAAACTATAAGGGTTCCGTTTTTGCCATTTTGGCTACGGAACCCTAAAAATGGCCACTTTTAGCAATTATGAAAATGATTGTGATGTGTAGGAAGAAATTATTACATAGGTGTGCCCCAAAAAACTGTTATTACTTCTTTCCTTCATGTTTTCATAGCTGGATCTTTTAAAATACGAGTATATCTTATAATCCTCACAATTAATATAAATCAATTGGCGGCGCTAGTATCATCGCGGTGGCGCCTTAAGCACGTGTACAGTTACAGATAGTGTAGGTACGTACAGCCACACATCAAAGTATACAAAACTGTCAAATTTCCTCATTCCATTCTCACCTTTATGTCAAACGCGTTTGGTTCAATATCAATTGAGGAAATTTTACAGATTGTGGTAAACAGTACAGTTGTTCCGTGTTCTCACGCAATATTTTCCCCAAGGTCATTGACCTCTGCATCCCCAGACTTGCGTACGCTTGGGCACCCTCGCACCCGCGCCCTATCAATGCGAGATAGAGGGTGGCATTGTTCTCAGCCCCAGCTAGGATAGTTGGCCCTCCATATTGGAGTGAGTACGGAGAGACAGGTACTCCGCGGTCTCATTAGAGACTGCGATTGGAGTTAAAAAAGGGATGCAGTATTTGATTTTTTTATCAGGATGAAAAATATCACCGAATTAGCAAACTAAAGTGGCAGTGGGCTGGTCACATTAGCCGCAGAACTGACAACCGTTGCATTTCAGCCGTAAAGTACTTGAGCGGAGACCGCGACTCGGTAAGCGTAGTGTTGGACGCCCTGCGACAAGATGGGATGATGATATTCGAGGGGCACTGGCTGGTGTGGGGCTGGATGAGAGTGGCCGAAAATCGGGAGCGGTGGCGTGCATTAGGGGAGACCTATGTCCAGCAGCGGACGAGTGTGGGTTGCTGATGATGAAAAAATATTATGGAGTCCGCTTGAGACCATGGGTACTGTAACGTCGCCGAAAGGTCAAACAGTATAGTATGCTATGTGCTTTAACGTCGTAAGACCCAAAAGTGACGATGAGGTCTAGGATGACACGCGTTTGCCTAGAAGATGTCCAGATTATAGTGGTCGGGAAAAACAGACCTCGGCAGGGAGTTCTACTTCTTAGCTGTCCGTATGATAAACTAGTGGCCCGCCCTCACTTCGCTTCGGGACCGTAATTCAGAATGAACTAATAGATGGCGCTGTGTCCAATTACATCGCGCAAGCGTTTCGTGTTTTCGGTTTTACCTATAAGCCTTGTCGTTGTCTATAGAAGTTATCTCTTTATAAATAGTATAAATGTACGGGCATTGGGCAGATCTACCACATAAGGGTAAAGCTCTCCAAGTGGTGCGAATTCAGTTCATCTGAATAGTAACTTAATTTAAAAAAAAATGCACTACGTTTCTTGCTTTGGAGAATTAACAGCCGCACTCAGATATCTTAATTAAACCTTAATTGTCACTTATAACAAATATATTATCCAATTTTTTTAATATACTTACATAAAGACTATGCATAAAGTTTCTGAGTGCGGTAATTAGCCACTGTTGTGTAGCGTTTCTGTCTCACGATCCTAGCTCATTTATTAAACGATAGGTGGCAGACGAGTAGACGAATCACCTGAAGGCAAGCGATTGTGCCCTAACACCAGTGAAATGACAAAACTTTTAAAAGCCTGTCTCGGCCGAACCAGACACCTGCCTTCTTGAAAAAGTCTTCAAAAATCCCCACACGAAAATGTTATAAGCTCAGTCTGTTACACAACTGTAATATGGTACATTTCTGCTCAGAAACTAGCCATTAAATCAAGCACAATATCTACGTTTCCACGCAGGAGTAACAGAGTCGTCCCAAACGCTGCGTGCGAACAACTGTTACCAAATTACTACTTATCTACCCATTTAAGCGACAAACTTAAGCGGTAAGCATTTATTTATTTAAATAAGGTACACCAACAGCAATACACATAAAACATTCAAAAATAACTTTCTTTATAAATATTCAAATATATTTGCCAATTATAGGTATACACAGCATAGCATTCACAATATTGTAGCTATCATAACATCTCATACATTTTCTAAATTAGGACAACCAATAATGCTTAGTCTACAATAACCAGTATACAGACACAGGTCCCTCCACCAGCCCATGATCCTTCCTACCTTCTCGGCATAAGGACCGAATCTTGGGACACGCTCATTAGGTACTTGCTAAGGGCTCTTTCCCAGGTGCGTTTCTTCACTCCCTACAAAGTCAGTGTCTTTGCCATCTTAATGTCAGTCAGTGACATTGAGACGAGAGTAGAGAGAGATTACTTCTAAATTTTGCCCCGCACTCTCTCTTAACTTACGCCTTGCCCAAACGTCGTAACTCACATTTGGTACGCCTCACGAGGGCGAATATTTGCGGGCAATCATTCCTTGCCCGAGCGAGGCCAGACAACGAAGGCAGGCCTCGCCTAATATTTCCGTCCTAATCTAACTTGGCTGATTTTACAGTCGGTCGCCTTTGCTCTGCCAAATTAAATAGGGCAAACAGCACAGGTTTGTGCCAAGGAAATACACATGAGACAGGGAAAATGTAGTGAGACAAGCTTTTTTAGGCCGATAACACCCAAAGTATTATTAAAACCTCACTCCAGTGCCATGCATTCTCACTCAAATAGTGCGGCGACTGCGAGTGATGTCAAAAATCTGACGCCATTTTTAAGGGCGTTTAGGGTTTTCCCAAAAAAATATAATTTAAGGTTATAATTATGTTCCTTTAACTTCGTAACGCCCAGACAGCAGACACAATAGAAAATCAATTGTTTTATACCTTTTAAAATATTTTTGGGTCTTACGATGTTAAATGAGAATCAAGTGATTCCTTTCATGATTTTTATACAGGGTGTATCTGTGATCATATACATTCCTCAAACCACGATTTCTACCAAAAGATTTTGTTCTGCGACTCAAAATGAACAAGTCACGTGACCGACAGTGTTGAAATGACAAACAATTTGAAATATTTTAAGTGAATTGCCAAAAGTCAAACAAATTATTGGTAGAAGATGGTTAAAGGAATATTCACTGCAGGCAGATAGGTACATTAGAAGTAAATGTATATTAGTTTTTTTTTTATTAATTAATGTAAACCCATCTTACAGTAAATATGACAGATGTAGTCTACGACTATAACAGCGGAAAGATTAAAAACGAATTCAGCGCTCTTGTTTCCCGAACCATTGGAACAAAAAGCGATATCATTTACCCTGGAACAATGGCAGACATGTAGATGTGACTCACGTGATTAATGATAGTGACGACGTAATAAAAATGAATTTTACCCAAAATGTGGACAGTTTAAAAGAAACCGGCATAAATCGGAAATATTCCGGAAATATTCCGGGATATCCGGGTTAAACGACTGTCATGAACATAACAGTTAATGGTAATGGGAGTTTTTAATGGATTCCGTGTGAAGGGTTCTCTGCAGGATGTTTTGGGAAATCATATTTTTTTATCACAGTTTGGATCGATCAATCAATCAACAGCTATGGGTCATAAGTGAATCACACAAAATTCATAATTTTTGACCAGCTGGTCACATTTGTGAGACGCCCATCTCCCTAGCCCTAGTGTGACGTTACATAATATTTTGTTCTAAAGAATTAAATTTTTTACTTCTACAGGTCTTGTAAAAGTTTGATATTATTTTCTTACGTTTTTCTTCTAAAATTATATTCTGGTCTAAAAATGATATAAAATACTTAATTGTATTTAAATCATAATTTCCTCCATCCGGTATGATCCATCAGGTGAGATGAGGTCAAGAAGCAAACACATTTAATATAAAAAAATAAATATTGTTTTATTTTTCGCTTTCTGTTAATTTAAAATAGTGCCGAATATTTATATGCCTTCAAGAGCAAAACATGGAGGTCTTCAATTGTAAACTGTCATCAGTCTATTTTACTCGTATATACCTATGTTATACAAATATTTATTATATTCTAGTCTAAAATAAAAAAGCTCAAAAGAAAAAACTTACACATGTCCAAACATATCCCGCATGAAGGATAACATACCCCAAGGACGCACAAAACACGGACAAACAAATAAATATGTATGTGGATCGGAAATAGTCCGCCGAGGCCTTTACGAATAATCGTATGCATTTATTGGTGTAAACAAAACGCGTTTACTGATGTTTGAGGAAAAACGAAATGGAAATCGGTGGTATGAAATATTTTTTTAATATGGATCTATCCTCCTCTATGAAGGTAACTTTGCCAAAGTAATATTTTGTGAAATGCAGTGAACCTTTGAAGGCAGTCATCGTCACGGTCACTCAATAAAACAGGCGGTGAGGGCGGGCCACCTAGCAAAATCCATACTAATATTATAAATGGGAAAGTGTTTCTGTCTGTCTGTATGTTCGTCTTTCTTTCACGGCAAAACGGAGCGACGGATTGACGTGGTTTTTTAAGTGGAGATAGTTGAGGGATGGACATAGGCTACTTTTTGCCTCTTTCTAACCCCCCATTTAAGGGAAGTGGGGGGCGCAAACGAAGCCGCGGGTAAAATCTAGTAACTGATAAAAATTACGCTACGGGTTATGCTACGGACCATCTCTGTGCTACGAACTACACAGCAGCTACGGTTCTACGAGTCACGAGACTCGTACTAGACTGCTACGAAGCAGTGATTTGTTTCGTAGCTGCGCATGCTCCGAAACTCTGTAGTCTGTACATTATTTGCTATTGATTGCAAATATTTTTTGTTATAGCCCGACTGAACAGGCAACGTACACACTTCACGACAAAGCTATTCTAAATACCACCAGGTAATCTCCTATAGTTAAACTAATAAAAAAAATGTGTGCTTTTGTATCTGAGGGAGACAATAGATTCTGGTATTACGGTCAGATACTATTAATGGATATTAACGACATAATACTAATTACAGATACTAGTGACAATTAATAGTGACCGACATTAGCGTTAGACATTAGTGTCGTAAATATGAGTAGTGTATAATAATAAATCACTGATACCAGTTGAGTGACAATTTACTGATATTTGTGACAGACACTCATAACACACCGTTGTATAAGTACCTGATCGTCATTTTGGGGTCCCGGTCAAGCCAAAGTACATGTTTTGAAATTTTCAAACATAGCTCGGGTTTGTGATCACCAAACCGCATTAGGCAGGCGTGGTAATTAAGCGTAATCCCATATTAGTAGCGATAACTGGTTGTTTATGATGGACTTGGCCTTGCAGTAGGACAGTATATAGGCTGATACATTACTGCTTTACTTTATTCATTACTAGTGGCCCGCCCTCACTTCGTTTCGGGAAAGTTAGTTCCACTATCTACCAATAGATGGCGCTGTAGCAAATTAAATCGCGCAAATGTTTCGTGTTTTCAGTTTACCTATAAGCCCTGGCGTGGAATATGAGATTAACCTCTTTATAAATAGTATAGATATAGAAGATTGTTTTTTTTGTTGAAGATAAAAGCACACCCTTCGCAATTTTCAGCCACTCTGTTTTCTTTGCCTAAAACCACTTCAACTAACAATAAGAATAAGCTTGTATTTAGCAATACACTACCAGAGTCACTACATATTATATTTGATAAATGACACGCAAATACACCCTTTCATTCGACCAGGCGTCCCTTTTAACTGCCGCGCAATCCCTTTCAGAAACCTTTCACACAGAGCCCTTGTCGGTAAATAAAAATACTCTTACCTTGAAATCGGTCGATCGACTAATTCTTGTTGGGATATTTTATTACAAAGTTCGACCTAGCGTAGGACGGAACGCCCTTGCCACGTCGGCCTTCACCCTGTATTGACTTTCAATATTCTTTTCAATTCAAGTTGATTTTGAGGTTGTTTTGACTATCAAGTCAATGTTTCAAAGAACCGCAATTCGTAGGTTCATGAGCGACGCTGACACTTATCATTAGCACTACCATGAGTTTGAAATATGTCCTCGCTATCGACAAACTATCGCATGTCTCTTTCATGTGATTGCATTAGAAAAAGACAGAGCAATAGTTTACGTTACGTCAGTTTTAGATGTCAACTCATGGTAGCGCTACTGAAGGCTGCTCGCTCGTTTGATGCGTCTGTAAAAAAAAAATCAATTCTTTAATTTTGTCTCGAAGTCCTTCATTTATCTCAAAGGCCTTCAATTTTGTCTCTTAGTCTCGAAGGCCTTCAACTTTATTTCATAGGCCTTTAATTTTGTCTCACTGGCCTTAATTTTTTTCTCAAATGACTCTAATTTTGTCTCTTTTGGTAGTTGTTTTAGCTTTAGTGTTCAGTTCAGTTTATATAACTTATATGTTTGTCTCAAAGGCCTTCAATTATATCTCGATGGCATTTAACGTCGCAAGGCCCAGACAGCAGACACAGTGGAAAATCAATTGTTTAATGCCTTTTAAAAGGCTTACCGTCTTAAGACGTTAACAAAAATGCAAGATAACCGAAATACCGGTGTCCAATAAATATTTTTGGTTATTGAAATCTATCCTTTCTTTTCTAATTTCGCAGGGAGAATTCGATCCTAGTAATGAGTCGATAACCGTAGGTAGGGTAAGTAACCGTAAGGTAATTAGCAAACTGAAGTGGCAGTGGGCTGGTCACATTAGCCGCAGAATTGACAACCGTTGGAGGCCAGTAAAGTCCTTGAGTGGAGACCGCGACTCGGTAAGCGTAGTGTTGGACGCCCTGCTACAAGATGGGATGACGACATTCGAAGGCTGGCTGGAGTGAGCTGGATGAGAGTGGCCGAAAATCGGGAGCGGTGGCGTGCATTGGGGAGACCTATGTCCAGCAGTGGACGAGCGTGGGTTGCTAATGATGAACCGTAAGGTCGGTAGGCGGCATACCTACCAAATACGCCATCTTACCAGCCCATATTGACAGTTCATTTTCTGGTTGACCATCCGCTCATAAGTAAAATTACAAACTAACAGAAGGAATTTAATCTAAAATCGTAAACCCAAACAGCTAGTTGTAATTAGTAAAGTTAACAATTTGTTGAACAAATTCAGATCGAGATTAGGTATTCGTAAATCCTTTTAATTAGATCTGGCCTTGTGAGTCCGAGCCCGGACAAACTTTAAATGAGTTCGGTTCTTGGCTAATACTTTGATTTTTATACTAGCATTTCTTTGTATTTCACCATAGGCCTCAAAAGGAACCCCGAGATCGCTTTAGATAGATTTAGATAGACGACCCGGTTGGCTCAGTGGTAGTGAATGCTGCGTCTGAGCCAAGGGTTGCGGGTTCGATCCCCGCACAGTACAAACATTAGTGTGCATGAACATGTCTGTTTGTATTGGTCTGGGTGTTTTCTATGTATTATAAGTATGTATTTACAAAAGAAAAGTATCATATGTATATATTTGTAATCCCACTGTTGGTTCTGATATCTGTAACACAGGTGCTTGAGCTACCTATCTCAGAGTCAGATCAATGTATGTGATGTAGTGAAATATATATATACTACAGTGCTTTGCGTGCTTAAGGTGGTGAGTTCACCGTCAAGCCGTTTCTGAGGGGGTGAGGTATTACAGATAGGCGGGACGAAACTCCAAGTCAACTGACAGCTTGTTGTTTCGCGCCTTGCCACATAATTAAGTGCGCTTTAATTTTTTGTGAATTTCTAACCGTGGGAGAGCCACGCTTCGGCATGAATGAGCCGGCTCGACCGAAGTGAACCCGGCCTCACAGAAGACCGGGGTAAAGCAGCGCCTGCGTTGTGTTTCGTCGAGTGAATGGGGTACAGGAGGCCCTAATTGGGGGGGAGAGGGTTAAAGGTTGGCTGCGCAATTTTCACTCTACTGGTGTTGTAGGTATCTATGGGCGGCGGCAATCGCTTAGCCATCAGGTGATACCGTCTGCTCGATTGTCACCAGTCATGAAAAAAAAGCTAGTCCATCGGACTTAATCGGTAACTAGCTACGCCGGTCCTCCTCTCCGAAGAAGAAGCCAGCCGGCGCTTTTGTATCTAATAATATCTGATTCGGTTTTAGTCTCGTTGACCTTTAGAAAAAAGGCCGCGTAGCTGTTTTTGTACTTAGGCTTTTCACTTCAGTTGCTCGACGCTGACTGGTTGGAGTCAGCAAAAACTGTATTGTATTATATTACTGTCAGCGCCGACAATTCTACAATCCAATATAAAACAATCCTGAAATTGATTACAAATCTTAGTTTATTATCGGTCGGTATCGCTTTCCATCTGTTCACGATATAGTATCAGCCAATATACCTACTGTGCCACTGTACACAGGCCTCCATCATAAAAACAAGTCATCGCTACTATTATATACTAGGCTTAATCATCACGCTTGCCTAATGCGGATTGGTGATCACAAGCCCGAGCTATATTCTAATAATTCAAGACATAATATTATTTGTTCGAATTGTATTTTTATAGTCTGGGCGGCCGCTACGCGACTACTTACCTCATCGAGTTAACAGAAAATAATTACCTACTACTTCATACGAAAAGTTCGGTTAGTCTGGGTAAGTCCACGCGGTTTCAGACTAGGGGTTTTGTACATACGTGGAAGCCTTTTTTTAAACGCGTTTTGAAAATTGTACGAGTGTTGTCACACTTCGTATCGTAATGAAGTTGCTATGAAAACGTCATGGTAATTTATTTAAGTATTTATCGGTTTACGTACACACACACACACACACGATCCGATCGTGTACGCTCGTTTGGCTATTTGAAGCGAAAAAAGCGAGAAATACGCCAATCTGGATCCACTCTCATGCTCATTATCTTAATTATTGACAGTCTTTATGTCTATTCAAATAAGGGTCAAAATGTTCACCTAAGTGAAAATTAAGCTTTAATTAACGTCTCTGAATGCGGCAGTAATTGATAGAACATCCGTCCGGTATGAGAGTTTCTCGTAAAACAAGAATAACAACGAGCCAATCCGAAAAGAAAATGAGTGTGACGTCATTGGTACGTCACACGTCATTTGACACATTTTTTCATTTGCACATTTCTTTATACGCATAGCTCACATCACGAGGGTTGGCTTTGCAAGATGAAATATCATTGCCCGGGCATAGATATGAAAAAAGTTCCCTTATTATTTTTCTCTGGAAATTTACGCAATTGAATTCAAGGGCGCGGAGGGATTTCTAACGATATTTTTTGTCTTTGGTTTATTTCTTGCGCATACCTATATGCGCAATATGTGCACTCATACATACGTGGGAAGGATACTTTCGACGTTATTTTGAAAATATTGACGCCCCGTTGGTTTAGTGGTTTAAATGCTGCATGATCTTGGGGTCCCAGGCTCGATCCTGGGTCGAGCAAAATTATGTTTCGAATTTTACGAACATAGCTCGGGTTTGTGATCCAAATCCGCATTAGGTGATTAAGCCTAATCCCATGATAGTAGCGATGACTTCATTTCTACGAGGGATGCATTTTTCCTGCAGTGGGACAGTATATAGGCTGATTCTAATGTTTCTTCTGAATAAAAACTCTGTAGATAATAAATAGTACTTGCAATTTGACATCCCAATTTTTCAGTCAACCGCTGATCTTTATCTAATTTAAGCATAACTTTAACTCAGTAACTTATAACGATATTCAACAACGATAAAGTAATTTAACAGTAAATAGTTACAGTTCCGGCTTAAAACCTATCAAAAGTTCCAAATGTTATTAACAAAATAAGGTCCCTTTCGAAAGTTGGCAGCCCTTGATACACGGAATTACGGTCGCGCGAAAAACACAACATGGAGATTCACGAAAAGAGCGTTGTAGCAAGCTCTAGTGATGTACATTTTAAGAGGTTGAGTCACTCGAATTAATCGTCAGTTTATCGAATGGTTACTAAAAAAACGCCCCGTTTTCTAGTGGTTTAAGTACCGGGCCGTGATCTAGGGGTCCCCCCGGCTTCGATTCCCGGGTCAAGCAAAAGTATGTTTCGAATTTTTCGAACATAGCTCGAGTTTGTGATCACCAATCCGCATTAGGCAAGCGTTGTGATTAAGCGTAATCCCATCATAGTAGTGATAACTTGATTTCTATGCTGGAGGCCTTTGCCCTGCAGTGGGACAGTATATAGGCTGATACTTACTTACTAAAAGAACGTTTATTTGCTTCTTTTACAAAAATTTTGAATTCATTTAATCTATGATGACGTAAATAGCAAGACAAAAAGGATAAAGTTCAGCTGCTGCTGCCACAAGACAGCACAGTTCTCCTGAAATACTTTTTTGGTAGGAATGGTTGCGCTTTGGTTCCCCCATTTATGTTAGGCTCTTGAACAAGCTCGTCAAACTCGGCATTTTTTAGAAGTCGCATACAACCATCAAGTCTAGGGACAAGACGGCCTCTGGCGCAGTGACTAAGGTGTTCGCCCTAAGCGCGAAAGGTTCCGGGTTCGATACCCGGTCAAGTCAATTTAGGAAACTACATTTTCTAAATTTTCTTGGGTCTGCTTAGTAAAAGGAATCTAAAGAAAACAAAGCATTTGGAGGAATCATTTAGTCCAAAAGTCTCTCCATTGTCACTCGAGTTGTGTATCTAGTTTCACAGTCGTGTTTCACATCACTAGAAAGTTCGTATGTTGGGATTTAATATGTAAAACAGTACGTAACTAGCCTTAGCGGAATAAATTTAATTACTACATCAAGATAGTTTATGTACGAGGAAATGTTGGTATATTTTCCCTTATTTTGGGGATTATAACATTTACTTCTAAATACAACATAAGTAAGTTCATAACATTGGTGAGTCTTAGAATAATTTGAATCTAATGGGGATTATAGGGGTTGCATGGCCCGGTGGCGCATTTGATAGTGACCCCGTTTCATACGCTAAAGGTCGTGGGTTGGATCCCCACCCTAGACAAACGATGTGATGAACACTTGTGTCTGTTCAGTGTCTGAGTGTAATATATGTATTTAAGTACCTAAGTATATTTCTACTACCTGTGTCTTGTCTTAACTTTAGACCATGCGCTTTGTAATCTATACCATTTATAAAGAGATAACTTCTATAGACAACGACAAGGCTTATAGGTAAACCGAAAACACGAAACGCTTGCGCGATGTAATTGAGCACAGCGCCATCTATTGGTTCATTTCTGAATCACGGTCCCGAAGCGAAGTGAGGGCGGGCCACTAGTGATGGGATAAAAGGCTTAAGCTACTTACTTCAATGTTACGTAACATTCCCACAGCTACACTAAATTCCCAGATCTAATAAAATGTAGCAATGGAAGCAACTTATCAGTTTCCAAATCAAATAAAGACGTAAGAAGTCTGGAAACTTCCAAACAGTTCCCGTTTCTACCATCAAAGAAGTTAAGGCCAAATTAAATATCTTCAACTTGGTCGAGAGATGGGACTATGATGCTCATGGAGAATCGAACCGATGGTATAAGTAGGTACACTTGTTTTTAGATCTTCGGATTGCAATGACCACAGCTGCTGCAACGTAGCCGAAACGTCGAACGCAATGTTTATCGTTTAGTATTGTTCTTACAACAATACTATTTTTATTTTTCATTAATTCAAAATCCACAGCTCTTAAGATTAAATTACAAATATTATGTTTATATGAAGCTTACAGCAAATAACGGATTTTAAAATATACAGTTGCAAATTATATTGTGCGGTAACAATCAGAAGGAGGATATTCTAATTTTAATAAAAATATATAAATAACAATTTAAGAGCCAAACTAAACAATAAACTCGCGTTACAGCAGTTATAGCAACCATACACTAATTTGATATATGTTTTTTCGTAAAAAAAATATTTAAAAATTTTCCAACAGGTATTTTTTTATTAAAGAAATAAAAAAATGTCTGCCTAGTCTCCGAAAGCGCTCACCCCAAAAAAGAAAGAAGACAAACAAAAAATTTACATGTTTTATTTTTTTACTTTACAGAGCCAAAACCATGTATTTTTATGTGAATAATGTTTATAAACTCTATTTATTTAATAACCTACAACATAATATGTAGTTTAAATCCGCACTTAATTGATTTCATAAATGCCTTGCTTCAATTATTACGACCAGATTGCCAATATTTTGCTTTATACCAACGAAACCCACGAAAAAAGCTTACAAAATACATTGCTTCTTACGCAAGACATCAAAACGAAGTTTTAAGAATTTGTAAGAATAGTTCATTCTAAATCACAAACACATACTTATATGCGTTAGGTGGCAGATGAGCAGACGGGATCAACTGTTGTATTATTAAGCATTCTGTGTCACCTGACAGCAAGCTACTGCCGTCGTCCATTGACACCAGTGGAGTCACAAGCTTGCTGCGGCCTGCGATGGAATTACGATAAATTGAATATAAATAGAAGCTAAAAAGTATTTCACTAACAAATGCTATGTTTTTCACCTCTCTAACAATCGAGAATCGAAACATACTTTGTATAGATGCTCATAATTATGGCTTTACAGGCCTAAAACTGTACCGAAACCAAAAGTTCTGGAAGATTTTGTGGTCAAACTGTGAAGATTCGATCTACTTACTTTTACTTTGAGATTTAATAAGCAGCCTTCGTCCAAATATCTTCAAGAGTAAAGAATACTTTTGCTTTTGAACAGAATGTACTTCATAATACTTAGTTTTTTATACTAGAGGCGGTAAACGAGCAAGCGAGTCACCTGCTGGTAAGTAATCACCGCTGCCCATGAACATCTGCGAGATCAGAGAGGTCGCTGCCCTACTGGTCGTTGCCGGCCTTTTAAGAAGGAGTACGGCTTTTCTCTTGAAAGTCATAGCCGTCAGGAAATACTGCCCCAGCTAATAGTTAGTTGCATAATTTTATCCAGTAAATTCAAACCATGTGCGTGTTTTGTTAAGGGCTTTTTATTTTAAAACTGGAGTCACCGATGTATGCAAGAAACTGCCGGGCCGAAGTGGGAATGGGCGGGTCATGTCTGTCGAATGGACCCCGAAAGATGGACTAACATCGTAACCCAATGGTTACCTGATGGACGCCGACAACGGGGCAGACCTATAAAAAGCGATGGAGTGACGATCTTAACACCTTGGCAATCGATTGGCCACAGATGGCGATGGATAGAGATCGATGGAGGGACTCGGGTGAGGCCTTTGCCCAGCAGTGGGACAATATAGGCTAACATAAAAAAAGTCCTATAAATCCAATCCGTCGCAATTTAGGTTCCGCGTCTGTGATCTTGTAATTGTAGCAAATATAAAGAAAAATATACACCATACAAAGTTTACAAATTAAAGTGTCGAGTTTGTATCAAAATAACAGGAGCACAAAATAAATCTACAAAACTGCACGCTGCAGAGTTCGCCACCAGTGAGCCAATGAATAAATTTCCCCTGGCCTCCATCGCAGGAATTGAAGTTGGATCAATGTACAATATGGTTAGGGATCAAGTGGATACAAGAGCGAATAGTCAGGATTACGCAATTCGTACCCAGATAAATTGTTAAATCCTACTAATATTATAACGTCGTATAACCCAAACGCCTTTTAAAAGGCATAAAACAATTGATTTTCCATTGTGTCTGCTGTCTGGGTCTTACGACTGTTCAACGTGAAAGTTTGTAAGAATGGATGGATGTTTGCTTCTCTTTCACGCAAAAACTACTGAATGGATTTTAATGAAACTTTGCAATAATATAGCTTATATATCAGAATAACACATAGGCTACAATTTATAAAAATATATTTACCCTAATGTCCCAAATCACTAACTTCACGCATAAGGTATTATTATTTAACGTCGTACGATCCAGAAGCCTTTTAAAAGGCATAAAACAATTGATTTTCTCATAAAGTCCTTGAGTGGAGCCGCGACTCGGCAAACGTAGTGTTGGACGCCTGCTACAAGATGGGATGACGACATTCGAAGGCTGGCTGGAGTGAGCTGGATGAGAGTAACCAAAAATCGGGAGCGGTGGCGTGCATTGGGGGAGACCTATGTCCAGCAGTGGACGAGCGTAGGTTGCTGATGATGTTGATGATGAATTGATTTTCCATTGCGTCTGTCTGGCCCTTACGACGTTAATAGGCTATGAACCTGGATTCATCTGAACTAAATTACTTATAATGTGTCAATTAATTCGTGAAATTAATTGATGGCAACACTGCCGCTTATGGTGTAAGTTGTAAAACATGGGAACTCCGTTATTTCCCTAAGAATCCGATTTCAAAACTTAAATGACGCATTATAGATTTTTATTTTATGTATGTGCTTATAGTTTTTTTTTACCTAGCTGAATTTTAAACAGAAAATAATAATAATGTCACAACATTAAACTACTAGAGGAGCAATTCTCGGGCACTCGACTTTGAAGACGAATTAGAAATGTGTATGGTCGAATGTTATGAAATCTTTCAGTTAGACTTCAATGTCGAGTGCACGATAATTTTAACTGTGGGAGAGCCACGCTTCGGCATGAATGGGTCGGCTCGACCGGTGTGATACCACTGCGTCACAGAAAACCGGTGTGAAGCAGCCCCTGTGCTGTGTTTCGCCAAGTGAGTGAGGGTACCGGAGGCCCACTCGGGGGGGAAGGGGATAAAAGGTTGGCAGCGAACTTGTACCTAACTCCACTGGTGTTGCAAGTGTCCATGGGCGGCGGCAATTGCTTACCATCAGGTGATCCACCTGCTCGCCTGCTACCTATCACGTAAAAAAAAAAATTGTCCCCCAGAGACCCGACAAGCAGAAACAGGTCAAAACCTTATTTTACTATCAACATATTTTTATAAAATTTATTACTACAATATGGCTTCCACTTCACCCAGCCCTGCCCTAAAGGGTTACGGGCCAGCTCCCTACGATTTTATAAGAGCGTCTCCATAAATAGCCCTTTGATCGGCTGAAGCCCGAACCGCCAATAGCCGCATAATTAAACTGAGCGCTTTGACTCGCTTATTAAATATTTAAGTATTTAGATAAGTTTCTTGTGGGCTTCCAAAAAGGTTGTCTTCCCCAGATTTTAGCTGTACGAGTAGTTTAAGAAGAACAATGTCATTCGGTAGGCGCTACCAAACGAAATACGCATTTCTTTTGTTTCACTCAACATCACATATATTGACCTATACCCAAAACTGGAATTCGAGACCAAAAAATCTACTACAATGTTGCTAATGCAATAAAATTATCGTACCATAGTTTACCCCTTTTTTCTAAAAACACTCGCTGATGTAATTTATTTATTGGTAATTTTGATTCTATAATTTTAAAAACTACTACTTTATACTACTACATTTGGTATCTAACCATAACATTTTAACAATGTATGGAAACTTGACATTTTAGTCTGCCATAATAAGAAAATAATGCAAAAAGGTTGGCGAAACCTAAAAAACGTCACTTGAGAATGACTTAAGTGACTTTAACAGATTTGACAGTGACATATCTGTCGTAGATTTTTTGGTCTGGAATTCCAGTTTAGAGTAAAAAGTACAGTGTGTGCGTGTATGTGTGTGTGGTACAGTGTAAATAGGGACTAAAAGTAGATATTAAGAAGACCATTATAATATTATGGCTATGATGATAATCTATCTATATCTATACTTTCATCAGGAGCTAAATTTTATTTACAACGACAACACTTATATTTACACCGAAAAACGAAACGCTTGCGCAATTTAAACGACTTACAGCGTTATCTATCGGTTCCGATTGAAACTAAGCCCCGAAAGCAAGTAAGAGCGAGCTACTAGTGTTATGATAGGTACCTACATTGTTTACACGCCCGGTATAATGACGTCATCTCTTACTTTTTGACATAAGTAGTATCCATAAGATGGCGTCTTCTTTTTCACACGCTTTGTTGGTCTTTTAGCAGGGCGACATCCTAATTCTATGAAATGTACTTATAAAGTATGAAGGTATCGTATCTATAAGGTCGAAAGCACTTACTAAATTATCTAAATCAAAATCTTTGAACCTTTGTAAAGCCCTCGGAGCGTTAATTAGTATCTGAAGTGTGTCGTTAAATGGGGGGTAATTGGAACGCATGATTGTACACGGTGTCCGAAAGTGAGTGGAATTCTAACCAGGGGTCCCAAGTTTGCCAGGAATGTGACGTAAGATGGCTAGCAAGAGTTCGATGCGAGTATACTTACTCTGTCAATAAAGTATCAGCCTATATACTGTCCCACTGCAGGGCAAAGGCCTCCATCATAGAAATCAAGTTATCGCTACTATAATGGGATTAGGCTTAATCACCACGCTTGCCTAATGCGGTTTGGTGATCACAAACCCGAGCTATGTTCGAAAAATTCGATTCGAAACATACTTTACTATACGGGAATCGAACCCGGGACCCCGAGATCACGGCCCGGTACTTAAACCACTAGACCAACAGGGCGTTACTCTGTCAATAAAGTCGTGAATTTATTCTTGAGAATCTATCATGGAGTTCCATAGTATCATAATTCATAACCAACGGGGCTACCATACTCTATGACATAAGTGACAGTGGCGCCATCATTTAATTTCATGACTTTCTAGATGCGTTATAGGTAATAATTAGAGTGGGGATAATTAGAGTTAACTGTGGGAGAGCCACGCTTCGGCATGAATGGGCCGGCTCGATCGGAGTCATACCACTGCCTCACAGAAAACCGGCGTGAAGCAGCCCCTGCGCTGTGTTTCGCCGAGTGAGTGAGGGTACCGGAGGCCCACCCGGGGAGGGAAAGGGATAAAAGGTTGGCCGAGCGCTTGTAACTCCACTGGTGTTGCAAGTATCTATGAGTGGCGGCAATTGCTTACCATCAGGTGTTCCGCCTGCTCGTCTGCTACCTATCACATAAAAAAAAATCGAACCCACGACCTTTAACATATGAGGCAGGGTCACTACCAAATGCGCCATGCAGCCAGTCATTGTCATACAGTCGTATCTACTTATCTATCTGATTGCATCCACTACGCGTTCGAGTTCTGCCGTGAAATGAGAGGCACCCTTAAATACAACCCCCCTATACGCTTCAGACATATTTTGTGGGTCTTGCAGTTTCATTGTGCTGTACTCCTCAGCAGAGATGTGAAAAATAATTTAGTAAAAGTATTTAAATACCAAAATGCAAATGCATAGTTGCTAGCCACTATTTCAAATAGAAATACAAAATAGTTTTTGAATAAAAGTATTTAAATACAAAATGCAAAAATACGTATTTTAAAATAGGTTTTGAAAATAAAATACCTTGTTAAGCATACCTTTTATTTATTGAACTGATTTTAAACTAGTATTTGTTCAAAGAGTTCATCTTTCATGTTTCGCCTATGGGGCCTCATAATCATTCACCAAATCAAAATAGTCGTTCTACAGGGGCAGAACTCGGTAAGCAGGTATTCTATTTGAAATGATTGGATGGATTTAAGAATGAAAATTGTTAAAATTTATTTAAAAATGCAACAAAACTATTTTGTATTTTATAAAACTAAATATTCTCATAGGAGTATTTCAAAATAAAATACAAAATACATTTAGAAAAAAAGTATTTCAAATATAAAATAAAAATGGGTATTTTGCATTTTGTATTTGCATTTGAAATATTTGTATTTCAAATAATTCACATCCTCTGCTCCTCAGCAAAATATCTCTTATTACGTACAGGTACACCTCACTACTGCAACTAGCATCGAGTTGAGAGCTAGAAACACAATAGGTTTTTCATCCCTTTGTGTAGCTACATCATTACGTCTAGATCGGAATTTAAGGGTCTGGTTCGGTGGAAAAGCTGTAAAGGTAAATAGATAGATAGATATTCTTTATTGCACAGAAATAGAATACATGAGTGAAGCAACTGCAGCTATAGACAGTACAATAAGGCGGTCTTAGGTACACATAGCTCAAATAGCATAGCTTTTGGTTTAAAAACAGGTTTTTTGGTTTTTAAACAATGACATTCCGGTGGAATGTCATTGTTTTTTAATATTTTCTTAACTCATCCAAAAGTCAGAACTCTAAGACTTTTGAAAACTTTTGGGCTGTTCATGTCTGCCGCATGCCGGATAATCTTTGGGCAAAGATTACTGCACAGTGGATGATGATACCCAAAGTGAAAAAGAGACCTAGAAATTGTAGGCAGGCCTAGAAATTGATGCCTATTTAAGAGACTGGACTACCATGGCACTTAACCGAAAACATTGTAATGCGGTTGGGGAGGCTGCGGCGCTGTGGAGGACACGGCGCAGCACACCCTGGCGGTGTGTGCGTCGTCGGCCCCGCAGTGCTACGCACTGGTAGCGGAGGTCGGTCAGGAGCTCTCTCTGGCCAGTATAGTGAGAGCTATTTATACTGGCTGGCGATGAGGCCTGGAAGGCATTCGCAGCCTTCTGCGAGCAGGTGATGGTCGCGAAGGAGGCGGCGCCAATATGTGCGTCTCCTCCCTCTCCGAGGAGAGGGTCCGCTGGTGCGCGGGGCTGTAAACCCCATCACCGTCATTGCACGGATCACCTCCTACGCCTGGAGGACGGCTTGATACTCTCTCGGCTATCCCCTCTTCCTCCCCCGGACGGCGGCCAGGACGTGGAGTAAGGTTCCGTACCACTGCCCCACGATCCTCTCTCACTTAAGGACGATGAGGGAGAGTCCCAGGAGTTTATAGTTGGTATACCCCCCGCCTTCTGCGGGGGGGAGGGCCGACATAACCATCCGTTTACAGACGGATGGGTATGCGTAACGCATTTCTCCTGGGTCCACCAAAAAAAAGAAGGCTTTTTGCCCTGCAGTGGGACCAGTAAAGGCTGGGACACTACCAAAGTGGAACAATTTGTGCCCACCTTGTTTTCCAATCTAATTTTCTAAAATAAGAGCATGATAAACTAAGTAAAACGTAGGGCATGACATGCACCTTTTAGTAGAAACAAGGACACCAATTAAAGTATCAAAATTGTATGCCAATGTTCTACCAAAGGTGCGATATATGTACCTCTATTATAGGAACATAAAAAACTGCCAACCTTGAGGTCAAAAATATATTAGAAGTCTCTAAGTATTATAGTACGATAGTGGCCCGCCCTCACTTCGTTTCGGGACCGTAATTCAGAAATGAACCAATAGATGGCGCTGTGTCTAATTACTTCGAGCAAGCGTTTTGTGTTTTCGGTTTTGGTTTACGTATTAGCCTTGTCGTTGTCTATAGAAGTTATCTCTTTATAAATAGTATAGAAGATATAGATGTGTTTCACTTACGATTCTTTATATGACTTTTGTAAATAAAAAACACAGTTTCATACAAAGCCTTGTATCGACCATCAGGAATCAGATCATTTTGGCGAACTTCCAAGCGTTGTGTTCCAAATGTGAGTATGAAAGACGAGACCTCAGGGCCGGATCGTGAATTTGTGGGGCCCTGGTGGCTTATAAGCCACCAGACGTAATAAATATTTTTTGAGTTAAGTAAGTTGTAAGTATATCTAACCTTATAATTACGAAGCGTACGAAGAGCACTCAAAAACCCTTGTCCTGGTCCAAAACTATAGTATTCACTACTGCGTTTGGGTGTTTGTGGTATCTTGGTTGTTTCTGGTTTACGTAGTACAGTCGAGTTCAAAAATATGTATACACTTTAGGACTTTGTCACAGTACATATGTATAAGAAAACGACTTCCACTTTCTTATAAATATGTTATTGTGACAAGGTCCTAAAGTGTATACATATTTTTGAACTCGACTGTACAAGGGAAAACCTTAGTTTGGGATTAAGTCTATCACTATTGGTATAGCAGTGAGACTTGGCCTACACCAGCACTTGAACAAGACAAGTAAGTTATATACATAATACAGGACAATTTATGTGATGTATAAAACAATATATATCTGTTTCATTTCATCAACAAACATTTGTGTTGGTGCGGGAAAGGCATTGTGTTACATAAACGAAACGTGATGTAGGCATAATAATAGGGATAATTGTACATTCGCTTCCGTTTTCTTTGTTATTTTTCCTCCCATAACCTTCCAATTGAGGATATTCCAAAAAGGAAACGTCAATAGTAGCAATTCTCAGATAATTGACCACACAAATTATTAAGACAGGTACCTAAATAACCAGAGGTTTGAATTAGGTAGAATTATTTATGTGCTGACACCGAAACGTTGATATTAATATGGATCTTCCCAGCATTTAAAATGAGCATCACAGAAGTTAATTTTGGCCGTACCATGCCTTTTTAACTCCCTGGGTTTCTTAACCCAAAAAAAAAACTGTTTTATTCAAGAAATTAATCACGACAATTGAGTCATATCCACTTAGTTCTTTCGCTGTAAATCAGTAGTACCACAACCTAATTCCGAACTCTACTACCAACATTATAAAATAGAAAAAGCTCACACTTGTATTAATTACTACGGAGGCATGCCCGCGGGAAAAATACGACCCTCCAAATTGCTGAGGCGGCACGAAATGGTAAACTTTCCAAAATCAATAAACTGTATAAACATTCATACTAGACATTAATGTTTCTTTACGCCCACAGGCGCGTCGCACACAAACGAATCTGCCCACAGCTATCGTCTGATCATAAGGTAACTACTTTCCAAATAATTAAGGTACACTTACCAGGTTAGTTGCGAAAAAATTAACGCTTAATCCTCGGTAACACCGAACACAGTCACAGATTATAGCGCGCACAGTTACACACAAAATGTCAAAACGTCACACACGAGTTTAAACACTGAATTTGAGTATGTTTGTTCGGAAAGGGCATTAGATTCGGAGCCACACGTAACGTTATGGCGTCAATACGCGGACTGAGTAGCCATGAGAGTGTAGCTACACACCCTCAGGGCGCATGCGCGCTGCGCCCCACCTTCAGGTCATTCCCCATTGTTCCCCCCGTGAGGGTTGAAAACTGATGCCAGTCCAAATTGGAAGTGAAGAAACCTTTTTAAGTTACCAAATCCCATTTCAAAATGGCTGGTTTGATGCAAATTGTGACGTAATAGCAGAAATGTCCCTCTTTTAATGTTATTGTGTGGGCGGGACACTTTTATTTTTAAAGATCCATTACTCAAACCACTCGACATTGGCAGAAACAATCATGACGTCTTTAGAAAAAACAGTTATAATGCAACGAGAAACTCCTAAACACTACCTACATACATGACATAGATACAATCCGCATTAGGCAAGCATGGTGATTAAGCCTAATCCCATCATAGTAGCGTTGACTTGATTTCTATGATGGAGGCCTTTGCCCTGCAGTGGGACAGTGCAGAGCGTATCTGTGAACATTTACATCCCCTTTACCACGTGATCTATCAACCATTCTGAACAACATTTTTGTTCAACAACCGTCTTCTATCAACCATTCTAAACAACATTTCAACAACTTTTTGAAATTCATCGAAATTTTTTTCGACTCCCTATACAAAATGACCAAGTCACGTGACCGACTTTGTATGAAGAGATGAATTTTTTATGCGAAAAGTCATAGAAAGAAAGGCCACTCGTTATTTGATAAAGGTCAAGTACATATTGATGTTGGTTTAAATTGGAAGTTAAACCTAAATCTCATTTAAAAATGACTGATATATCGTTGCAATGTTGTGACTAGGTACGAAGTAAATATGTCTAATAAAACAATATCTTTGGTGACGTCAAAGAGCATAAGATATGAGGCGGAAGATTTTAAGAAAAACATTTCCGTACTTTCCGCTAAAATATGAGTATTTCAATTGATTAACGTGATAATAGGCTGTCGTTTCTCTTAGCTCAGCTTAATGTTTATTCCCTAGAACTTGATTTAAAAGAGTTCATCAA
Source organism: Cnaphalocrocis medinalis (assembly GCA_014851415.1). NCBI lineage: Eukaryota > Metazoa > Arthropoda > Insecta > Lepidoptera > Crambidae > Cnaphalocrocis > Cnaphalocrocis medinalis. The sequence goes on from JABMDO010002774.1 coordinate 24,140, forward strand.
AATAATGTAATCTAATTAAGAAAAACCTACCTACGGCTACTGAAAGGCGGGTACAAACTAACAAACATTTAAGTATTAGCGAAAAATATGTATGGTAGAAAAAGGTGTTAATAAAATAATAGGTAAGTATGTATTTAACCTGCAAGGCGTATAAATAGGTACATAATCATTATCCCACTAATATTATGCTGGGTGTATCTGTGAACGTTTACTTACATCCACGTGTTTTGCCAACCATTCTGAACAACATTTTGGATTTTTTTTTTTTTTTTTTTTTTTTTATGTTATAGGTAGAAGACGAGCAGGTGGATCACCTGATGGTAAGCAATTGCCGCCGCCCATGGACACATGCAACACCAGTGGAGTCACAAGTGCGCTGCTAACCTTTTAAAAAGAATTTTAAAAAGATGTTGAACAAATGTTGTTCAGAATGGTTGATGGAACACGTGGTTAAAGGGATGTGAATGTTCAAAGATACACCCTGTATGAATGAATCATCTATGTTTTATCAAAGCTTATAAAAATAACGGCCCTTAGGTATAGCCATGTCTGGGTGTAATATATGTAGGTATTTTTTTTTTATGTGATAGGTAGCAGACGAGCAGACGGATCGCCTGATGGTAAGCAATTGCCGCCACCCATGAACATATGCAACAAGTGCGCTGCTAACCTTTTCCCCCCGATGGGCCTCCGGTACCCTCACTCACTCGGCGAAACACAGCACAGGAGCTGCTTCACGCCGGTTTTCTGTGAGGCAGTATTTAAGTAGGTATTTTATTCGAGTTTTCTCTGTTACTCGTATCTGATGTCTGTTACGGGAGTCAAGTCCATGTAGGAGTTGTGTGAATTTATTATCGTACTTACTCGCCGAGGAAACAAATCTGAAATAGGTATATCTATCAACTCACGTCTCGCTTACAAAGTTAGCATTTCCAAACGAATCAGATTATGCAGTGGTCCGGGGGTTTGTGTGAATTAACGCGATTTGCGCCGGCGAGCCTCTGATATAATCCTATTTCTATCTGCTGAATAAAATATGCGAGCTAGATTTCTCTTGCAGATTAAATAGTGTTTCGCGTACCACTTCATTAGGGTTGTTGGTAAACATGATTTTGCTTATGTGTGCAGATTTTTCACAGTAATATGATGTTCCTACTGGTTTTGACTTTTTTGTTTTTTTTATTTAAAATTGGTGAAGTTGGTGAAGTCAATGTGGAGGATAAAAGTTGTAGTAGAGCTATAATTAAAAAACATATGCTACTAATCTGTAAAATTTTGTATGAATTAAATGTGACATTAGATTGAAAATTGATCGAAAAAGTATGTAAAAAATTTATATGGTTCGCCCTCGCTTTGTTTCCAAACTTAACTGGTGTATGTACCAAGAGATGGCACTGGGAGTCGATTACATCGCGCATGTTTCGTTTTTTTTATTTACCTATAAGCCTTGACGCGAAGCGATTAACCTCTTTATAAAACATTATAGATGTGGGTGTGACGGTACGTACAACCACACATCAAAGTATACAAAACTGACAAACTTCTTCAATCGACTCTCATCTGACTGTCATAGACATTAGGTTCAATATGAATTGAGGAAATTTGACATATTGTGATAAATGTGTTTTTGACTGTTGAGTCCTAGCCTGGGGTATACCTATCTATTTATACTTTCATATAATTATGCACAATACAAACTCCTGCTTGTCACATCATCGCCGTTCCACTCGACGCAACTGACAAACGTGTTATAATAGCATTGGATTACTAAAACAGCCTCTCATGAAACGGAACGTAACTTGTGTGAAGTGGAACATCGGATATCAAAGTTAAGAGAATGGGAGGCGTTTAGCAAAAGCTAATTAAAATGGAATTGTTACGCTATCTAGAGCGCTTATAGTACAGAGGCCAATACATAGAAAGGTCAAATCAATTTACTTCATTTCAGTTCCGTTGTTCTAATGGTGTAAGTACCAAACCGTGATCTCGAGGTCCAGGTTCCTGGGTTCGAAATTTTTCCAACATGGCGCAGGTTTGTGATCACCAAACTACATTAGGCAAGTGTGATGATTAAGCCTAATCCCCATCATAGTATCACCAATCCGCTTTAGGAACATGGTGATTAAGCCTAATAGCATCATAATAGCGATGACTTTATTTCTATGATGGAGGCCTATGCCCAACAGTGGACACTATATAGGCTGATACTTGTTAGTTCAGAAGAAGACAAATAAAATAACTCTTGTTGTTTCCCCATATCGTTCTTCTTAGGGTATTCTGGTGGGACATTAATTTCCCAGTCAAATTCACATAATGATCTCAACATTGCTCAATATGTAGTCGTAGTAACTCAAACGAAACGAACGCGCGGCGTGCTCAAACGAAACTATCCTGTTTCAAACGAATGCCACCAACTTAGTTTTATTCGCGCAGATACTGCACCGAATGGTTGGATGTTTTTATACTCGACTGCGGGAGCCTTTTAGCGCTGCAGCTTGTACGGCTCGATGGAGTTTAGCTTTCGATGTGTTGGTAAATTCGAGAAAAAGATGGCAGACGAGCAGACGGATCACTTGATGGTAAGCGATTGTCGCCGACCATATACACTTGCAACACCGGTCGATTCACAAGGGCGCAACCTTTAACCCCCTATCCTCCAGTATCCTCACTCGCTCGGTGAAATACAGCGCAGGCGCTGCTTCACGCCAGTCATCAGTAAGACCATGGTATTGTAACGATGGTAAACTCCATTAGTACTGGCCGTTTACGTTTACGTTTATGGCCGAGTTTATAATGGGAATCTGTCATACTTTGAAAAATAAACAAACACGCTCTCTGGAGCGCATTCTATTGCGAGACGTAAGACTAGGCGGGCTAAGAGGGCCCAGATCTCACGTTATCAGAATCGTCCAAGAGGGAGTACCCTCCCGGAGTGTTAGAATCAATAGGAGTGCGATTTTATTGTTGTTTCAGATATTATACGAACTCCCGATCCGAATCCGCCTTTTATTGCTGCCCCAGTGGCACAGTATCATTCCAGTCAAGCCGGCCCAATCGTGCCAAAGCGTGGCTCTATCTTCTCTTCTTTGTCGTCATACTCTTGGCAGAGTGGTCGTGGTCGTCACTTCAGCGTTTATGGCATGCTTCACAATCCTTCCATTGCCATTCTTCCCGCAATGATGCAGTTCTTGGGCAGTGTTTGGGCTCTATCACGAACGCCTGAAACATCTAGACAATGTGTTAAATATAATTTATTCTATACACAGCATTCTATACAATGCTTGATTCGCAGCCAGCAATGTATGTAAAAACATAGAGTGTTATTCCTGGCGTATAGAACCGCCCACAAAAAACACGTTTTTTGGTCCATGCGTTTGTTGTAACAAGACCTATATTATTCTTTGTTCTCCTGGCGCTACGCCGACCGCTCGCTTCGTTCACTCAGCTCAAAGACTAGTATTTGTATACTGGCTCTGCTCACTCGTGTGCTATGGGGACACCAGTTGTAACCTTAGTTCTACCATTTTTAACCGTAGGAAAGCCACGCTTTGACATGAATGGACTTGCGATCGCAGTGATACCACAGCCTCACAGAAGGTTTGAAGCAGCGCCTGCACTGTGTGTAGTCGATAGAGTGAAGGTACAGGCCCAATTTGGGAGAAAGGGGGTTAAAGTTAAAGTTTGGCAGCGCATTTGTGACTCTACTGGTGTTGCAGGTGTCTATGGACTATAGGCGGCGGCGATCGCTCACCATCGCATGATACGTCTGCTCGTCTGCCACCTATCACATGAAAAAGCCTAAACCTGACCTACTCGTACAAGAGGATTTTTTCTCTTTACTTGTACGAGACAAGTAAAGAGAAAAAATCCTCTATGTCTGTAAGACAATTAGTTAATGGGACAAAATCAAATAATATTTTTTTTTTAATTTATTTATTTGCTTTTCCCTACTTTTATCTACAAACCTATCTTCAAACAAACTTGGCTTCTCTAAAGTCTAACAGAATCCTATAAAAATGTTCCTTATACACCACCAAAGTAACTGAGAGGACTGCTCTAATCCTGCAAAATCCCCCAAATTCCATGAAAGTTAAAGGTGTTCCCATTGATAAGTGGTCATCGCCTTCCACACGAGTGGCCATCTGTTTGATCGCTATGAATCGGTAATCCCTTGTGCTACTTGAGGGTACCTACCTACTTGTAGCCCCTATAATATCCTATTGCACTTGTTGTTTTTCCGAATGAACGTTAAACGAAGTAAGAATTAGATTTTCGTCAATCTTTTGCGAAGCTTTCCTTTTTTTAAACTAAGTATCTAGGTATTGCACCACCCACCCCTTTTACTATAGTCATAGTCATAATATTTATTGCTTTCATGTACAATAAGGTTAAGACCTTATTGTACATGAAAGCAATAAATAATATATACATAAAATTACCCCCGCAGGGGCACTGCAATCTTAGTAGTAATTATTATCACATTCACAAATTATAAAATAAAATTAAATAAAACTAATTAAAATTCCATAACATTAAATGATTAAACTCCATAGCATTATACAGTTTTCTGCTCGAAAAACTCTTGAAGATTATAGAAACATTTTGATATCAAATAATTCTTATAAAACAAGTGGTCTTTTGTTTAATTTTTTATAACGTTTGGTAATTTATTGTAAATTTTAATTGACATGTAATATGTACCTTTTCTGACTATATGTAATTGAGTGTCCGGGAGCGCTAATCTATTTTTATATCGTAAATTACGGGGGATTGTCTGCCTCTATCAAAGTGACTGCCTCGGTGGCTCAGTGGCTTGTTGGTCTCACTTTAAAACGACGGCTGCGTTGGGGTCCCGGGTTCGATCTCTGGGTTGGTTGGACCAAATTTTTTTACCTGTTTTGCCCAACACTGTAAACCATCACCAATAGCAAATTTTTCTCGTTTGTAGCCAATGGCCAAATTGTGGTTTCGCACGTAAAATCTATCTGCTCGATATTGAAGCCACAAGTATCACTTAGTTAAATTAAATTAGCACATGTATTAGTGTAATTATCGTATTGTACATAAATTCCGTTATCCTACAGATTATCTGTGTATGGCATATATACGACTCTCTAAGCTCACCGTGCGACTAGTCAGGTAATTAACCTAAAAGCACAAAATTGTAGAGATAGAACGGCAGCTGCCTACAACACGTGTTAAAGGCAAAGGATAAAGTACACTAGTGAAGAGAAAATGGAATCTCTTGGCATTAAGTTCGCCTAATGTATATCTTTTAGTGCAATAAAGTTTAAAATCCATACTAATATTATAAATGCGAAAGTAACTCTGTCTATCTGTCTATCTGTGTGCTACTCTTTCACGCCAAAACTACTCAACGGATTTAAATGAAATTTCGTATACACATAATCTAGACCCTGAGAAAGGACATAGGCTACTTTTTATTGCGAAAAGGGGGTTGTAAGGGGTTGAAAGGGGGTAAAAAGTTACTTTTCCACGCTAGTAAATAATAAATGAAAAGCGACGCCAATAGGTTTTAATAATAATAATAACATTTATTTTTTATCAGCACAAAAGGTTACATAGTTTAGAAATGTATTTTGTAGGCATTTGTATTTATACAGTGTCCTTATGTGTGAGTGGCTTGGGCCTGTTAGAGGTTTAAAAACCTGTGTTACGGGTCACCAGGCTCTCCCCCGCAGAAGGATGCAAGTACTGGATCATTTAGTGAGGAAGGAAAGGAAATTAAAACAATAGACGATAAAGAAAAGTAAATAAGGTTTCTTTTTCCAATTACTGCAGTCCGTCAGAAGCTTACCAATCATTCATTTTATTTACTTTTTGGTGTGTTAGCTAACGCTAAACCGATATGAGCATGAAGTAAATCAGCCTATTTACTAAGACAAAGGCCTCCATCATAGAAATCAAGTCATCGCTACTATGATGGGATTAGGCTTAATCATCACGCTTGCCTAATACGGATTGGTGATCACAAACCCGAGCTATGTTCGAAAAATTAGAAACACTTACCCGACCCGTACGACCCGTTTAGCGCAATGGTTTGAGCGCCGGTTGAGACGTAAGGGTCGCGGGTTCGATTCCCGCACCAACACAAATGTTTGTTGATGAAACAGATATTTGTGTTGGGTCTGGGTGTTTGTAGTACCTTCGTTGTTACTGGTTTCCATAGCACAAGGGAAAACCTTAGTTTGGGCCAGGACAATGTATGTTATGTTGTCTCAATTTATTAATTTACTAGCGGCCGCCCGCGACTTCGTCCGCGTGGAAAAGTAACTTTTTACCCCCCTTTTAACCCCTTACAACCCCCTTTTCGCAACAAAAAGTAGCCTATGTCCTTTCTCAGGCTCTAGATCATCTGTATACCAAATTTCATTTAAATCCGTTCAGTAGTTTTGGCGTGAAAGAGTAGCAGACAGACAGACAGACAGACAGACAGAGTTACTTTCGCATTTATAATATTAGTATGGATTAGTATGGATTTATTACTTGCTCAACCCGGAAACGAACCCAGAACCTCAAATCACGGCTCGGTACTTAAACCATTAGACCATCGGGGTGATTACACAAATAACCCTAATTTCATTTAACACGGCCATTTCGTAAATCTCATAAGTTGGAATGTGGTATGTAGTGCGTATGTGGCGATGGACAGCTTCTTCCACGCAAGTCGTTTCAACCCCAACTAGCTAATGAAAGCGCCAAGATTACTGCCAGCCCTTCCGAAGGGCACAGGGAAATAAACTGCAGAGAAACAACTCAGTGAGGAACTAAATATCCTCTCATATGCCTCGATGAAAGAGTTGCTTGTTCGTGGCACATTAAAGTCGTAAGACCCTTAAAGAAAGTCCTTTTTAGGTAATGCTAATGGCAAAAAACGGAACCCGATTAGATGTGACATGTCGTATGTCACACCCACTTTTTGCAGAAACTATAAGAAAATATATAGTTACTGTTGAAATTGGGTAAGTAGATGCATTAAAATTTTCACTGAAAAATAGAAAATAAAACATACATTTTGGGGTCCCTACATACTTGAACAGAAACCCATTTTTTACCCATCAAACCCATTTAAAAATAAGTAAATGTGTAGAAAATAGACGGTTGATTGTTGAGATTGGCCATACCGAGCCAATTTGTATGAACAGACGATTTTTTCCGTCCTGAAGGATTTTAAGTTTCCTGAGTGGTGTTGGGTTATAACGGTAGCAGTTAAGTACTATTGTTTTATACGAGAGGGGGTAAACGAGAAAGCGGGTCACCTGCTGGTAAGTAATCACCGCCGCCCATAAACATCTGCGAGATCAGAAAAGTCGCTGATGTGTTGCCTGCCTTTTCACAAGGAGTCACCAAGTCATAATGTTTTCCGACGATGTATACATTGTACCTATTTATTTGACAAACCTGTAGTTTAATTTCTCGACTTCACTGCATCTCCTACGCTGCGCAGCGGTGGTCAACCCCATTAACTAAATTAACCGTCAACTGGCTGTGGATCCTTGCATTCCGGTGGCGAGGGTGCGTGTGAACTGATGCATCCATTACGGCTAATGTTGCTGGTCGGCTGCCAATGGCTTCCGACCCCTGGTTGGGCAGCTCATGTATGAAATCTATCTTATTTATTTATTTATTATTATTCATTTATTTACTTATTAGATCACCAACAAGATTTACATCAGTGCAAGATACAGTAAAATGATACAACAACGACATGCAATATTGACAACAGTACAGTAGTGATGAAGAAAAATTATATTAATATGTAACTTATTAACACAACGTATTATCTTCTTCCATATCCATACTATTTATAAAGAGGTTAATTCTATAGACATCTACTAATCTTATATACGAAACGAAAATTCAAAACACTAGCGCAATGTAGTCGACACCCAGCGCCATCTATTGGTCCTGTGTAGAACTGATGACGCGAAATGAAGAAAGGGCGGGCCACAGTTTTACAATAATAGTAAGTAAACGTTAAACGTTTGTCGAGCTGAATCTTCTAATTTTAAAAGTTTAACCCGGCTTAGTAGCTAATCATTTGGCGTCGCTGGCACGTTAAGCCGTTGATCCTGCGCGCGATCTCTATTCGGTTGTCACACTGGTGTCCCATCGAATTTAGAGAGTGCGCCTGTGTTTGCGCACACACTTGTGCCCTATAAAGTCTTACGTCGCTATATCTAGCTGATCGTTAATATCAGCCGCCTTAGTCTTATGTCGATAAAGAAGACATTTAAGTAAAAACTTAACATTTTGAAGTAAGTATATTGTAAAGCCGTATTATAATGTTGTAATATAACCCTTATTGTTAAGCTTTCCACGAGCTTCTGTTTATTATCGTCCCAGACTGGTTTGCTATTACACCAGAATTTTCGAGCTGAAATTCTACGAGATTTTCTTTAAGGCCACGGGTAAGGCAGACTAGCGACGCCAAATGATATTTTTTATGATATAGATGGCAAACGAGCCGATGGATCACCTGATGGTAAGCTATGATTATGAAGATGATGATTTAAATTGATAGTTACTAAGCCGGATCTATTTTAAAATACTCAATCGTTGTCTAATTAAAGATTTAACGTCTTTATAAATACGTAGTATAGAAGATTGTGTAGTATAGAAGAATGCCTCTTGGCATTAAGTTTGCCTATTGTATTTTTTAAATAAATAAATTGTCGCGGTACTTATTTTAGGTCTGTTTTTGAATTATATATTACTAGCGGCCGCCCGCGACTTCGTCCGCGTGGAAAAGTAACTTTTCACCCCACTTTTAACCCCTTACAACCTTTTTCGCAATAAAAAGTAGCCTATGTCCTTTCTCAGGGTCTAGACCATCTGTATACCAAATTTCATTTAAATCCGTTCAGTAGTTTTGGCGTGAAAGAGTAACAGACAGACAGACAGACAGAGTTACTTTCGCATTTATAATATTAGTATGGATTATTATTTATAAGACAAATCTCGCCAGCCACTTTTAGCATTAATAAAAATTCAAGATTCAATTGATTAAAGATCGATTGCACAATAAAATTATGAAATAAAAAGTTTTTTGAGGGACTGTAGCTTCGAAGTTACAAGCTATGTTAATGCATTCCTTTATGTTTTCATAGCTGGATTTTTTAAATATATCTCATAATCCTCACAATTAATAATAAATCAAGTGGCGGCGCTAGTATCGTCGCGGTGTGCCTTAAGCATGTCAGCCTGAATAAGCAAAGCAGCGGGCAGTATATTAGCGCTGCTGTTTTATTTAATACTCTTCAACGTGATATGAACGGGAATTAGAATATTCTTCCTGGGTTTATCTTGTCTAGTTCGTCCGTCTTATTAAACTCGTGTTCACATGAACAGTCAGCCACACATCAGGTTACCACAACCAGTCACTTTAATTGGGTATTTGACTAATCTCGATTTAGTAAAAAATATTGATACTCTATCAAAATATTGGTAAATAAGAACCAATGGCCAACATTTTCAGTTAAAAATATAACATCTAGCTGGTTTTGTGAGCATTGAAAGTTTCATGGGCAAGTCCATTTTTAAAGTATAAAATTAAAAAAAAAAAATTATATCATTGAACTACCCGTACATTTTTCATCAACTTTTATTATAAAACCATATACTTAAACGAAACATTTGATATAGCTACCATATAAAATTTACTAGACGCGCATACAGAAGGTTGAATCGTGACGTCACGATTCAATAGCCATTTGTATAGAGCGTTTTTGGGTTTGCCCAAAATACGTGCTCTTAAAGTTGTGATATCTCAGGTAATTCAAATGAGAATCAAGTGATTCTTTCAACGATGTTTCTTAAATTGAGGCGTCTTTTGATTAAACACATAAAAAAAAATTGTCAAATACCCAATTGATATTCAACCCAATGTGTATGACAGTAAGATAAAAGTTGATTGAAGAAATTTGGCAGTTTTGTATACTTTGATGTGTGGCTGTGGCTGTACGTACAACAAGCGACTACACTTAATACAGAACAAACGATTAATCTAATACTGGACTAGCGATTAATTTAACCGTGGGAGAGCCACTTTTCGGCATAAATGGGACGGCTCGACCGGAGTGATACCCGGCCTCGAAGAAGACCGGCGTGAAGCAGCGACTGCGCTGTTTCGTCGAGTGAGTGAAGGTTGCGGCGGCCCATTGAGGGAAAGGCGATTAAAAGTTGGCTGCGCACTTGTGACTCTACTGGTATTGCAGGTGGCGGCCGATGGCAATTGCTTACCATCAGGTGATCCGTCTGCTCGTCTGCCACGTATCACATAAAAAAACCTATCATTCATTAATTGGGGCGCGCTTGAGCCTTTTTTGATTAAGTTAGCCTAATTTTGGGTTGGTTTACCGAATCTAACCCAAATTTAGATTGCACACTAAAATGACATAGGCAGGTAGTTAGGTACCTAATAGTCCGCCCATCCGCCTCCGCCCCTAGCCACTGCGTCATAGGAGTCGGCTTATATATCTTCGCAAAATATCTTGTAAAATGTTTTCATAACTTTTGACTTATTATCCACGTTTCTTCACCCACGTATGTTCTATTTAAATATTCTCGTCATATCTTAAATTTTCGCTACAGCGGAATAACCAGCGCTTTTTTGTCTTGATATATTATGGAACATATGAATACTGGCGTACCACAAGACGGTTTATTGGTACCACTATTCTTTTTAATATTTACCTACTATTCGACGAACTTTTCGAATGGATCACCAATCCGTATTAGGCAAGCGTGATGATTAAGCCTAATCCCATCATAGTAGCGATGCCTTGACTTCTATGATGAAGACCTTTGCCCTGCAGTGGGACAGATATATTATAGGCTCATTACTTTACTTTTACTATTCGACGAATGTGAACCTAATGGCAAAGATGACATAAATTCGATTTTTTAAAACCTAACGACATCTTGCGCCTGTGGCCATCTGATATTTAAGTTTTTTCCTACTTTATGCATTCCACTACTCAAGCCTTTCATTTCATGCGAGGGAATTAAGTCACGAACGAAATGTCTATACAAATTATAAAGAAGTTATTCGCACAGTCAATGTCAAGACGACACTTGCGCGATGTAATATACACCCAGCGCCATCTATTGGTATTGATCTAAATTAATTCCCAGAACAAAGTGGTTAATTTAATTAAGGCGGGCCGATTACACATAATAAAAACAAATTCAAACATCAAACTATTTTAGGTGTGTCTCTTAATCCAGCGTTACTTTGGGTTCCATCACTAGATTGTTCCTTTCAAGTATAAATCGCAACACACCTCAAAGCAGTGGTCCATAAATTTCAACAAACCCCGGCATTTCTTTGAACGCGTCACTCGGAATAAACAAATATCGGAGCACCGCAAGGCAGTATATTAGGGCCGCTACTCAATTTAATCCACGTCAACGTTGCCAAAGCAACAAGTTGGATCGATATACGGTCACAACTCAACTCTGAAGCGGTGGAGCTTATTAATAATATATACGAGTTCGCAGACAAATCAGACGCGGTACAACATGGGCTTAACAAAATTGAAAGTTAAACAGAATGGTGTTTATTTTGGACATCCACTGAGGTTTTGGAGGGTAAGTGAAGGCGAGAGCAAAGAACTAACGAGTTGTTTTTTTTTTTGGTTTGTGTAGCAGTGGTGTTGCGTGAGGATGTTGTGTTTTAAAGGGTGGTGGATGGAAATGATGAATGTTTTGTTCTCGGTGACAATGTTTGGAATTTGGAAGACAATTTTACGTGATATGATTTTAGAAATCAGAAATCGTTTATTTGCTTAAAACATGGTTACATATTGGAGTCAAATACAAATCAATTAGAATAGTCATGTTTCACCTATCTCGTGGGTATGTAAATACTTTACTAATAGGGTCAGTCTAATTTTAGAGTCAAACTTTAATTGGGTACCTCAATTACATTATTTATTTAAGTATTTTGAATTTAGTGGTAAACAGATCTGTAGCTTAATTATCCCTTTTTGTTGACAAGTTCTCGTCTAGTAACCAATTTCCAAAAGTCATAGAACAAATGTTGCTCAGAATTAAAAACTGTATAATGACATCAAAATCGTATAGTGGTTAATAATATTCATCATCAGCAACCCACACTCGTCCACTGCTGGACATAGGTCTCCCCTAATGCACGCCACCGGTCCGGATTTTCGGCCACTCTCATCCAGCCGACACCAGCCAACCTTCGAATGTCATCATCCCATCTTGTCGCAGGTCTCCAACACTACGCTTACCGAGTTAATCATATTATTTTCCTTATTATCCAACCTTAGAGCATTCAATGGTTGAATGCTCTAAGTATCCAACTGACAATCGTTTCTAACGGGACTCAAACCCGAGTATTCGATGGAATAACTTGGAAATTATTTACTCATTCAAATTTTTGATGCCAGTAGGTATCTAATTAAATGTAATTTGTAAACTTCAAGAGATTTTTTCCTCCGCTATTTTTACCTCTACAAATTTGATCCCGTAATCGTAGAAGGGGCAATTTGCTCTGAAGGTAGAAACTCCTGGGCGTTGGAAGTTTTTAGTCGTTTTAAAAAAGTTAGATAAGTTAGCGTAGTAAGTAGACTTTCTGCAGTAAAAGTTGTACGAATTGATGGGTATTTTTGCTTCCATATAGCTTTTATAAAAGTATCTACTAACATTAATTTTGAAGCACAAAATTATGACTGTATGTATAGTTATAATGCGAACCAAAATACGCGAACGAACAATATAAATAAAAGTCTATTATCAATTTAATTTATGTGCGTGTTTCTTCTACTTAGCTTCGGCAGTGTAGGAAAACATAAGGAAACGTTTTCGATATTTTCTGAAACGTGTAAGCATGTTTCGGTTGGTCTGATTGCCATGTTAAAAGGTTCCAGAGGTGCATGGGTCATTTTGTGGCTCCTTAAAACTTCCGACTATATAACCTTTCAAAGAAAAAAAAACAAAATTCAAATCGGTTCATCCGTTCTGGATCTACGATGTTCCTTTTGGTATATTTACTGTACCTACTCTTTGCGATGCCAGAGATAGACACACACATTGGTAGGCAAACAGACAACCTAACAGATAGACACGTCGAGGGTTAAAACCTATCTGTAACGTGCAGGTTTCCTCACGATGTTTACCCTGCATTAATAGTACAAATACCAAAAAAAAAGAATTTATTTGAAAAATACACAGGTTTGATTTGAAAGGTACTTCGGATGCGGACCAACAGTACCATTGCCCTTTAACTTATTAAGTAACCAACTAATCCGCCAAGGATTTGATGAGTTAAATTTCATCTCTAATCCAAGTACAACCTCAATCCAAAGTTACGGGCCTTCGAAACTAAGACCCTTTAGAAATAGACGTTACACTCAATGTTTACTACCTTCATAATTGTAACTGTGAACATGACATGGAAATAATTAGTTGGATATACGGAGTATTGTGGAGTCCCTAACCCTTATTGTTATTACCGTAAGACCCACTTTCAAAGGCCTTTGAAGTTTAGACAATATTGGCAATTAAATAGCTAAGGTATAGGAACAATTTGCTGTTTACCATCTTGGCATTGGAGAGATATGTTCGCGTTTTTACGAGGTCTAGACAAACGGAATGGTTTGATTTCGTAAATTGATACGCTTTTAGGACACTTTAGATTATTGGAAATGTTTGTTGAAGTATATGGTTTCATGTTTGTCGGATGTTTTCGTAACTATACTACCTACGCAAAGATTCGTAACGAGTATTTTGGACATTATTTGGCAAACATATTACTTACTCTCTACTACATTTTCTACATTAAAATGTTACTAGATCTCGAATGTAGGTACCTTTTTGTAGGTTGATTCCAGCTGGCATTATTATGTCCAATTATGAATGAAATATAATGGGAAACCGATTGTGGTACTACCACGGCTGCCTATATACCCTGATAGGTGGTTATTATATGGAAACTGTATTTGTTAAAAGCCTATTATAGGAAACAAAAGATAATAATGAAAACAGAGTCTATCTAATTAATGAAACATGCTATGTTCTTGCAGGAAAGGCAAAGATTGGAGATGGGAGCTGCAGTTGATGTTGAAGAAATGAAAACTCTTGGCGATGTTGTTGATTACGACAAGATTCATATACAAAAGTAAGTATGTTTTAAAATATCTCCAACTTGTACAAAAGTTAAGTATTTAGTCCCACTGTAGGGCCTTTAGCATAGAAATTAAGTCTTCGCTACAATGATTTTGACCATGAGCTTAGCCAGAGGTGGGCGGGGGCAGGGGAGGGCAGATGCATATTCTTATAGACGCCTTTGGTTAAAGTTAACGTATATAGTTTATTAGTTATTTGTAGTTTTTAGAAGTGATAAGTAGTTTTGGCAATCAGGATTGAAAAAATATGACAGTTTGAACTGTATACGAAGCAGGAAATAAATTACACGAAACATTTCAGGCTAATTGTAAATAGAACAGAAGAGAAAGTGAGGGAGAAGTTCAAAGAAGAAGAAATAAGACTGTGACAAAGAAGAGAAAACCTCAAACGTTTTCTAGAAGCAGAAGAAGAAGCGTTTATACAAGAGTTAGCGACAAAACAGGAGATGGAGCAATGCGGGTACTGTACAGAGAAGAATGAACAGATTAAGAAATATTTAGAAGATATGGAGAAGCAGAAGATAGATGCGTGTTTAAAGGCTTTGGAAAGGGAAAAAATGTGAGTAGTATTTGTCATCATTATTAGCCTGTTGCAGTTAGGCCATCCCGATCGTGATAAAAGATCCACAACAATTTTATCGATTCAAAACGTTGAATGCATTTTAATTTCTTCAATTAAAAATTATGGTTCCTTTCAATAAAACGTGCTAATTTAAGATACATGATGGGGAAACTACCATGAAACCATCTTTAGGGGTTTACATCCTGTTTACCTAATCCATGTGTATGAAATTCCACTGAAAATTTAGTAAAATCTTGAGATGTAGTCATGAAAATTTTATATAGGTATTATATTTTTACCTTTGTTTTTAGAGCTAAAGGTATTCAAGGAACTAGGAAAGACGAGAAACAGCTGAGAGAAATACAGAAGATGCAAATGTATGACAAGAAATGTTTGGAGGAAGAAGAGATGCACAGAGAGTCCATGTGGCACCAGGTTTTGTTAGATGAGGTCAAGAAAAAAGTAAGTTGTATTTTTAATTTTATAAATCTTCATACATTGAATATATTTGAACATAATCAGTGTTGAAGTGGTTCTCTCTTCTTCTTAGTCATATTCATCATGACAAAATTGACCATGCTTAGTGGCTCCTTAAAACTTCCGACTATACACCCCTATTTTTTTTTACTACATAAATTTTTTTTGGTACTTCAGTATCGACTCCTGATCATTTATAGCTAGTCAAAATTAAAATAGTCGAATTCCCAAAATTATCCATTAAACTAAGCCATTTTTGGTAAACAATTCATTATTAATGTGTGACACGCACACCTAGATAGAAAGCGTAGAGAGTATCGATTTGCGTATTCGACCGCCTCGAGATTCATTGATAAATCCCGGCAAACTCGCGTCGAAGCTCAAGCCACGCCCCTTTCCCTGGCCCGCGATCCTTGCTCAAAAATAACAAACAGTGCCATTTTGCTTCCGGGATTGTGTGCACGCACGCCGGCGAACTACGCGTACTTTCGGATTTCGGTGTTATTTACTTTTATTTATGGAGTGAAATTAAGCGAGGAGTGTTACATAAGTGAGCCTACTAGATTAGAACAATTAAAAACAGCGCATTATGGACGCCTTTGAGTGAAGCAACAGAAGTCAATACTTCTTTCTTTAAAAAACAATTCATTAAAACGTGCTCGTGTGTGCATTGATAATGGGGGATGTTTTGAAGGACAATTGAAATATCTGTAAGTTATTAGTTTTGTAAATAAGTAGGTAATTATTGTAAACAGCAGCTGATTCTAACTTTTTAAATACGCCAAAATTACTTTTTGTTTTTATGTTTTATTAGTAGAATTTAATTTTGTTTCGCCAGCTGCTGTTGGTTTTCCGAATAAATAATTAATAAATTTATTGTCTTAAGTAGGTATTTCTAAAGTTAAAAAGTAATTTTGCCGGTCCTAAGCCCGGTTAAAGTATGAAGGAGAAGTTAGAATATCAGAATTAATACTAAATTTTTCAATTTCCATCTTTTATTTCATTCCTTAATTTAAAATAGGTAAATTATGATAACAGCTGTTGTCTAGTTTCATTAATGGCAAGTGCGAGCGAGAGAGCGCGCGGAGGCGGGAACGAGACAGGTCAATGTTGATACATTTAGAATGGAATAGTAAAATACGTCCATAAATCAAGCGGATTTTTGGGATAAAAACAAACGCCGATAGCTTAGCTGATTTTCAATAAAAAAAAATTATGACAAGCCATATATGATGAGTAGATGATAGCGAACATACCATTTCATTCTTTGCAGTAATAAAAAAATAGTGGTGTATATAGTCGGAAGTTTTAAGGAGCAACCTTTCAAAGAAAAAAAAACAAAATTCAAATCGGTTCATCCGTTCTGAATCTACGATGTTCCTTTTGGTATTACTGTACCTACTCTTTGCGATGCCAGAGATAGACACACACATTGGTAGGCGAACAGACAACCTAACAGATAGACACGTCGAGGGTTAAAACCTATCTGAAACGTGCAGGTTTCCTCACGATGTTTACCCTGCATTATAGTACAAATACCAAAAAAAAAAGAATTTACTTATTTGAAAAATACACAGGTTTGATTTGAAAGGTACTTCGGATGCGGACCAACAGTACCATTGCCCTTTAACTTATTAAGTAACCAACTAATCCGCCAAGGATTTGATAAGTTAAATTTCATCTCTAATCCAAGTACAACCTCAATCCAAAGTTACGGGCCTTCGAAACTAAGACCCTTTAGAAATAGACGTTACACTCAATGTTTACTACCTTCATAATTGTAACTGTGAACATGACATGGAAATAATTAGTTGGATATACGGAGTATTGTGGAGTCCCCTAACCCTTATTGTTATTACCGTAAGACCCACTTTCAAAGGCCTTTGAAGTTTAGACAATATTGGCAATTAAATAGCTAAGGTATAGGAACAATTTGCTGTTTACCATCTTGGCATTGGAGAGATATGTTCGCGTTTTTACGAGGTCTAGACAAACGGGAATGGTTTGATTTCGTAAATTGATACGCTTTTAGGACACTTTAGATTATTGGAAATGTTTGTTGAAGTATATGGTTTCATGTTTATCGGATGTTTTCGTAACTATACTACGCAAAGATTCGTAACGAGTATTTCATTAATTATTTGGACATTATTTTGCAAACATATTAATATAAGTACCAACTCTCTACTACATTTTCTACATTAAAAAAAAATGTTACTAAGATCTCGAATGTAGGTGCGAAATCAACCCACAAAAAGTGTGGGTTGATTCCAACTGGCATAATTATGTCCAATTATGAATTAAATATAATGGGAAACCGATTGTCGGACTACCACGGCTGCCTATACACCCCTATTTTTTTTTTACTACATAAATTTTTTTTGGTACTTCAGTATCGACTCCTGATCATTTATAGCTAGTCAAAATTAAAATAGTCGAATTCCCAAAATTATCCATTAAACTAAGCCATTTTTGGTAAACAATTCATTATTAATGTGTGACACGCACACCTAGATAGAAAGCGTAGAGAGTATCGATTTGCGTATTCGACCGCCTCGAGACTTCATTGATAAATCCCGGCAAACTCGCGTCGAAGCTCAAGCCACGCCCCTTTCCCTGGCCCGCGATCCTTGCTCAAAAATGAACAAACAGTGCCATTTTGCTTCCGGGATTGTGTGCACGCACGCCGGCGAACTACGCGTACTTTCGGATTTCGGTGTTATTTACTTTTATTTATGGAGTGAAATTAAGCGAGGAGTGTTACATAAGTGAGCCTACTAGATTAGAACAATTAAAACAGCGCATTATGGACGCCTTTGAGTGAAGCAACAGAAGTCAATACTTCTTTCTTTAAAAAACAATTCATTAAAACGTGCTCGTGTGTGCATTGATAATGGGGGATGTTTTGAAGGACAATTGAAATATCTGTAAGTTATTAGTTTTGTAAATAAGTAGGTAATTATTGTAAACAGCAGCTGATTCTAACTTTTTAAATACGCCAAAATTACTTTTTGTTTTTATGTTTTATTAGTAGAATTTAATTTTGTTTCGCCAGCTGCTGTTGGTTTTCCGAATAAATAATTAATAAATTTATTGTCTTAAGTAGGTATTTCTAAAGTTAAAAAGTAATTTTGCCGGTCCTAAGCCCGGTTAAAGTATGTTATCTGAAAAAGGAAAACAGAATATTTTGAAGTTTCCAACTTGAAATACCTATGCCCGGAACACAAATTAAGTTTATATAGTGTTACTTTAATCTTCAGTTAATACGGCAGAACGTTGTTAAACGCCTCGCCTGTAACGCAAGCCACAATGTTAAGGTGTATGATGATGATGACAGATTTGTTTTGCATGTAAATATTGAAAAGTGAAACATTTGTATAAACGTCAAAACATTTAAAATTTATTATACGTCCAAAAAACGATCCCTTCAGAAAGTCGATGCTTCTTGCATTTTCTGATACATTCCGAATAGCAAATATACTGAGCTGGTCTCGTTATGAAGCCAGGGGTGAAGATTCTTGTAGCGCTTATTTCAGCGTATTGTTTGAACAGTTGTAGGAACTTGTGGTCGGATGTCTTCTGGACCCCAATGTCACTGCCAAGCGTTGTTTCTGCAAAAAATATATCAGTAACACTGTTATTGCTTTTTTATCAATATGTACCTATTTGGTCTATTTTTTCTTACTTCTAGTAAGTTCAGACAGAGTTTAGTGCAAAAGTGTAACGAACAGTAAGTCAAACGGCAGTCGTTTCATTATTATTTACCTTACCTTACTTTCCCATTACTTTTATTGTTATTTACGTACTTAATACGACTTTCTAAATTTGGCCATATGGCCATCTTTCGGGGCTCATTCGACAGACATGACCCCCCATTCCCACTTCAGCCCTGCACTGATTCGTAATATTTGAAGTAAAACCTTACCTATACTTTTTTCTGATTTAGTTGGCAGATGAGCAACGGATCACCTGATGGTAAGCGATTACTGTCGCCCATGAACACCTGCAACA